>CAUYRT010036799.1:0-32650 GCA_963574885.1 Lepilemur ruficaudatus | reverse complement strand
CGTCACCTTCTTCAACAACTTGGCACAGCTCACTTTTAGTCTCAACTACTGGTTCAGCTAAGTAAGATACAGTCTCTTAAAAATATTTTTAAAACTTCCCCTTATTACAAAGAAACGTATGTACAATGTTAAAAAATTAGCATTATGGCCAGCGAGGAGGCTCACGCCTGTAATCCTAGCACTCTGGGAGGCCGAGGCGGGCAGATAGATCAAGGTCAGGAGTTCGAAACCAGCGTGAGCAAGAGCGAGACCCCGTCTCTACTATAAACAGAAAGAAATTAATTGGCCAACTAAAAATATATAGAAAAACTAGCTGGGCATGGTGGCGCATGCCTATAGTCCCAGCTACTCAGAGGCTGAGGCAGAAAGGATCGCTTGAGCCCAGGAGTTTGAGGTTGCTGTGAGCTAGGCTGACGCCACGGCACTCTAGCCAGGACAGTAAAGTGAGACTCTGTCTCAGGAAAAAAAAAAAAAAAAGCCTTACAAAAATGTGTGACTTGGAGAGTGAAAGTCCCTCATATAGTCAAAACGTGCTATTGACAGCCTGGAATAATTCCATCAGTTTTTTTTCCTATACACACATACACAGTGTATGTGTATAGGAAAAAAATTCACGTTCACAGTATGTGTGAGTGTGTGTGTGTTGGGGGGGATGTGTTGTTTTCCATACTGACACACGGTTCTACAACTTATTTTGCTTTTTTCCATTTAAAGCATTCCACTAGAAGCTTTCCCACCACGCCAGCTCAAATTCAGGTGAACTCAGTGGCCCAAGACCAAGTGGGAGGAAGGTGAGTCCCCAGGGACTAAGAGCTGAGGGTTTCAGGTAGACCTGGTTCAGGAGCCAGAGGACAGGGCCCCATGCTAGGAACCGACATCTGCCCTGGAAGTGGAGACCTCTCGCAAGAGATCTAGGGAGGGGGCAGGCAGATGCCACACGGAACAGGCTGTCTCGTACTGCCTGGGCACGCCTGGCAGGCACACCCAGGCAGCCTGTGCATGGTAAACCGCTGTCCCAGGGAGCTGCCTGAGCTACTGGCATGTCCTGGAAGATTTCTGCTGAGTTGGGTACACAAGCCAGGTCACACCCAGCATCAGAGCTTGGGAACTGGTCCCTGCACCCAGGCAGAGCCCCAAGACACCCTGGAGAACAAGGGCTGGCTGGTGATCCAGGCCAGGCCCCATGCACCAACCAGCAAATGCACCCATCAGCACTCTGTTTCTGAGAGCCCTCACACGTCTGGACATGCCACGGGTTGCAATATTTCGTGGCCTATAAGTCCAGCAAAGCATAAACAGAATAAAAGGAAAGGACTCTGGCGATGCTGGTCAGAATTCTGGGCCTCAGTGTCAGGAGAAGCCTTCCATAGGAGAGCCTTGCTAAGCGGCCAAGGGATGAAGAGCTGTCCAGCAAGCTGCAGGTTTGCATCCTGGGCCTCCCCAGTAACTTGCTGCATGACCAAGCGCCTTATGGCTCCTGAATCCAGTGTCCTTGGCTTATTAAGTGGAATTAATACAAATAGTAGCTATCCACAAAGAAATGACATCCGTGCCTGCTACACAACAAACACTTTAATGTTACTTGTTACTACGATGATGGATTGTGCTCACTCAAGAAAGACATCCAGGCCTTTGGGACATCCCTTCTGGCCACAGCTAGGACCACACCAGCCGCAGTGTGGCCTGTGCCCAGGCCAACAGTGACGGCACTGTCCTAGCAGACAGAAGAGTTTCACTCTCCCTGGAGAGGGCTAGGTGGGCAGGGGTCAGGCTGAAGGTTAAGGAAATGCAGCAAGCAGAGCCTCTGAAGCTACAAGGGCCCCCAAACACCCCCAGCTCTTGCCTCCTCCAGGCCTAGAAAGGGATCCCACCATCTGCCTCGTAGGGTCCTTGGCTCCCACTGGGGGAAGGAGATGGGATCAGGCAGGAGGCTCCGGAGGCTCCCAGGCTCAGCTCTAGGGGTGGGAGGGAGCTGCAGCCCTTCCTGGACTGCCTTGAGCCTCATGGCTCACCAGCTAGGAGGGCCGGAGCTACATCCTCTGAAGTAACTGCAACTCAGTGCCCTGGGAAGGGCTTGGCTGGCCACTTGGCCCTCGACTCACCCTGGTCAATGGAGTGCGGCGGCAGCTGGCTGAGCTGGCTGTTGACCACGCCTGCATAGGTGCGCAGGAACTCCTCCTCACTGGCCGTCAGCTGCAGGGTGAGAGCGCCTTGGTGAGGAGCAGCAGACACCTGCTCCCGAAAGGCACCAGCATTCCCAGAGGCACCCACCCAGGCCCACCTGACCCCTGGGTGGTGCCTCCTCTGCTCCCCAGGCCTCTGTTCCTGAGATCTGACCCCTTCAGTTCCAGAGCAAGCACAGCCCCCTCCCACCAGTTCCCACCCCTGAAACTTAGTCCATGGGGCCCATAGGCCTTGCCACTCAGAAGGAATCTGAGGTCAGAGTCTAGTCTAGTGCAGGGCCGCTGGAAGACACAGGCCCTGCCTGGAAAGCCAGTGGGCGATTCTGTAGCCCTCCCTCACTTTCTGAGCTTGTCTGCTGCCCCTCCCTGTAGGCCTGCCCAGTTGTCTGCCAAGAGAACACTACTGGGGGTCGGGAAGCAGGGGCTGGAAAGGAAGGTCAGGCCCTTCAGACACTCCCCCACCTGGCCCCAGGACGGCATGGGGGTGGGAAGAGAGCCCAGCAGTGCCCCCAGAACTGGATGTGATGGGCTCTGGGCCTTGGGGGCCTGGAGTGGCCACATGGCCACAGAGCCCAGCCACAGGCCCAACAGCCCCCTCCTCAGACCACGGCTCCTCAGGAGGTGGCTGTAGTCCCTTCTGCTCTCCCCGGGGCCTGCTGCTCGACACTCACGTTTGATCCCATCTTCCTCAGCATGAGCAGCACCCGGACCTTCTGCTGAATGTACATCTCCTCCGGACTCTTCCCGGGAGCTCCCTCGCGGTTCATCCCCCTGGCCCGGCTCTGGGGACTCCTGCAGAGTGAGATGCGGCATTGAGCGGGGAAGGGTCAAAATGGGATCTACTGGGACACTGATACCTGCTGGGTGACGCACACCTTTCCCTAGGAGCCCCTTTCCACTGCGGGCTCGTTTCTGAGAGCATGAAGCAGGTGGCAAGTTGCCGGTTTGCTCCCTTGCCCTGCTGGTCCCAGAGACTGAGCAGCTCTGTTCCAGAGCGGGCACTGCAGGGGCTGGCCTGCCTGCCTGCCACTGCTGTGCATGGAGCTGTCAGGCCCGGGGAGGCTGAGCCGACTCAGACCTGCTAGCCAGCCCTACCTGCCAGCCACCCGCAGCTAGCCTCCTGCGACAAGCCCAGGCCGTGTGGTGCAAGAAGCCCCAAGTGTCCCAGGTTTTCAAAGCAAGCAACTTCCACAAGGAGCAACAGTGACAGGACTGGAGGCAGCCTTTGGCTTAAGAACCCGTGAGATCAGTGCCCAGCCCCCAGACACCAAGACAGCTCTTGCAGCAAAAGCCCCTGATGAGTTGGAGGCCCACTCCTGGGCTGGGCTCCAAGGAGTCCCTCGATGGGGAAAGGTTGGCCCAGGGCTATGGAGCTTGCTGCTGCCACCCTCAAAAACCCACCCCACGTGCCAGAGGGAGGCTCCTGAGGGCAGCTGGGAAGGCCAGCAGCTGCGTCCAGGGGTAGCAGAGACCTGACCTGCTGAAAGTCCCCAGGAGAGAAGTCCAGAGTTTCCTCCCTCCTGGAGGAGCGGGAGGAGAGGAGGCCGGGTGTAGAGGGGCTTGGGTTACACACGGGTAACTCCTGGATGAGTCAGAAATAACGCAGCAGCTGGTGGGGTGGAGCCTTATCAGCCCTGGTGCCAAGGAGCTACACTGGGAGAACCAGGGAACCGGGCTGCTGGGCCAAGGACACTCCTCGAGCCGTCCATCCCTCCAGGGCCAGCGAGCCCTGGACCAGCAGGCTCTCCCGGGCAGGATGGCTCTACACGCAAAGGGCGGACTCGGAAACGTGCCCGAGCCTGAGCAGCAGCCTTCTTCCCATAGGTACTTATACACTGCTCATGTCCCATGAACTAACATAACCCTGGCCGTACAAGCCCACACAACAGGCTGAGCGCCTGGCCGGCAGGGCTCACGCAGCAGCTGTGGGCGTGACGCGGTGCAGGTGTCTGTCCAGCGCCTTCCTTTCCACCCTAGAGCCCCAACTCCCTCACTCTGTAGCCTGCTCCCCTTCCGCCTCCTCTGGGGCTCAGAAAAGGGCCTGATTAGCGGCCAGGGGCTGGGAAGGAGGAGTAACCCACCACAAGAGCAGTCTCCAATGAGAGGCTCCCCCCGTACTCCCCTGGGCCAGGTGTACCCCAGGGCATGGGCAGCCCTGACTCCCGGAACAGCTGAGCGGGGGCAGGGGGCTCCCTTCTGGGGTTTCACTTCTCACGTGGACCCACACTCACTTCCTTCCACTGGGCTGCACTCCACACACCCCGCAGGGTGAACCCTGCCCCGGCCTTGAGCATGGACGGTGTGGTCTCCACCTCTCCACCTGGGTCCCAGCTACTACATGGCCTTCCCCGTGATCCCCCACTTCCTTCCTGTCCTTTTCTTTACACAGTAGCCAGAATTATCTTAAACAAAACAAAACAGATGACCCCTTGCTTAAACCTACCTGAGAATACATGAATACACTTCACAGTCCTTGTCAGGACCCTGCAAAGCCCCCACGATCGGCCCCCTCTCCTCCCTCCTGCCCTTGCTCTGCCTTCCCGGTCCCAGGTCTGTTTCTAGAACATGCCAAGAAGTCCTTTCCCCCTGGCAGCCTTTGCACCAGGTGCCCCTCAGCCTGAAACTGACTTCTTCGTCTGGGCTTAAAGACACCTTCCCGGGGAAGCCTTCCCCTATGCATCACTGAGCAGCGGCCCTGGCTCACAGGCCCTACATTCTGAAAACACCCTGCCGGCGGACTTTCTTACTGTCTCTCTCCCTGCCCCAGAGCAGGCCAGGGCCCCCACGTGCTTGGCTCACCCCTGTCTTCCTGGAGCCTAGCACCTCGCAGGAGCCCGGCTGGCTGAACCCAATGGCCAGACAGCCTATGGTGTCTGAGACTCCCCCTCTCTACAATATCCACATCCATTTAGGGCTAAATGTCATTGTGTTAGAAGAGACCAAAGTACCTAACCCAGTCTCCCATAAACAAATTTAGCTTTTCCAAAGGACTTTGATTTTCAAAGTAGTATGCCTTGGGCTACTGGGCTCTCCAAAGAACATCTGAAATGCTCCATCCATAAAGCCTTCAAGCTGAGAGTTAGGGCTTCCAGGAGTAAAAACCCTCCAATGCTGTCCTGGGTCCAAGGGCTAGTTTCAATCTGCTCTGTCCTGGTGAAAAACAGGCTGCAATACACAGGCTGGCCACTAGGTGTCACCACACACAAAGCACCAGAGTTGCAGTCTGCACCCTGCCCACCTGCGCCCTGCCCACCCCCAGCAGGATCACCGAGGGCTCCTGACCACCTGGGGCCAGCAGGCCAGTGCTTGGCCATTGTGGGACTCGATGACCCCTGCTCTGGCCATCCTTATTCCAATCCCACCACTGCAAACCACGTTCCAGTCCCGGGTCCCAGGGCAATGTCTATCCATTCATTCACCAGAGGGCTGGTGTCTGGTTTTGCTGCCGCGTTCCCAGGACCCAGCGGTGCACAGTAGGTGCTTACTGGAGGAGCATCCACTCTGCAGCGCAGAATCATTTTACTGGATTTTGTTCTGTCCAACAATCCTACCCTGCACACCCCATACAGATTGGTGCCATCCTGTCATCTTTGCTGTTGCAGCCTCACTGTCCCCAGGACACCTCATCCTGGGCTTACTGGCGCCTTACAACTGCCCAGCCAAAGGTGTCACTGGTGCCTGCAAGGGTCTCAGGAGCCAGACTACTCCCACTTGAACATGCGCCCCTCGCATAGACCATTTCTGAAGCGGACTCTTCTTCCTTCTGGGAAAACTCTTGATTTTTCATCTTGAAAAGTCCTGGTCATCCAGTATCCTTGGAGCTCCAGCCCGAGCTGATTGCACCCTGCCGCCTGACAGGGGACGCCCAGGGCTAGATCCAGGGCAGAATGTGGCCAGGGGCACACGTTTCCGTCCTTCACACTCCAACCCAAGCGGATGAGAAACCTCATGCCTAGTTCACCTGATTCTGTCCTAACCTGCAGTAAGGGTGTCAATGTGAAGAAAATTAGTAATTGAAGAGGATAAATCACAATCAACCCAAACAACACAGACGTTTCAGTCACTGGCGTGCTACAATTTCATTAAAGTATGTTTGGGTTTGTTGCCTATGCAAGCAAAGGTGCTATTAAATTTTCATCACTCTATGACAAGCAACAGATTAACTTCACTTGAGAATTCTTATTTTCCCTGTAGGGATCAAGAACTGTCTCCATTAAAATGTTTAAATTACATAAGCTGAAACTGCAGCTAATTTAGACACACCAATTATTCATCCTGTTCTTGGATGTAAGGACCAAAGGTGACGATGCTTCTCAGTTACGGTCTGTTGGCTATTCCCGTAAACATCCCACTGCTTAAAAGGGGCAGCTCTTCCACTCCAACCCCTAAGAAAATTTCTCAGTGTGAGCTGCCCAAGTCAGAGATTGAGCCAAAAAAATGAAAATGGAAAGAAACAACAGGCAACTATCAACTAGTCCAATGAATAGTGAGGCAACAGGTCTGTGGTTACACATTATGCAGTCGACAAACACATGTTATGTGAAAAGTGGGTGCCATTCCAGACAATGACAACTGATTGGGGCAAATACAATGAAGAGACACCAAGTACACACGTTCACTCCAGATACGGAGATGCACTCTTGCCACCCTAGTGTGTACGTGTATGTGCGTGTGTGTGTACACACACGTGCGCGCGCGCACACACACACACGCTCTGCTGTTGGTCCCGAGCTTGCCTCTCTGTTGAAGGAAGCATAACTGGCCAGGAAAGGACAGTGAGGAAGTGGCTCCCGACCACTGTGAAGCACCCACACAAAGAACTGGCCCTGGCTTCAAAGGCCACATGCGTCCTCCGGGAGACACCCGAGGGCATCTGTAAGACGCACCCTCAGGTGCTGCCTCCGGTCCAGCCTCTGCAGGGACTTAATCTCGAACACCCCATGACCTCCAGCTCTCAGCACTTGGCCTCACTTTGGAAGAATTAGGAGGTAGTGCAGGAGGGACTCAGAGACCGAGTGTGCTGAGTATTACATGTGCCAGTCAGAGGCTGGGAGGCCGGGAGGGTGTCTGTCTGGGAAACGCAACCCATTCTGATAAAGAGCTGTGAAAGCTGGCCTCCCTTTGACAGGCACAAGTGGCCCTGAATACAAACACAAGCACCTGCTCTCGTTTTACGTATAAACTTGAAGCTAATGTTTGAACACACAGACATTTATTTAAGTTAGAATATCCACTTAAACCCAAGGTGGTCTTGCACCTGCCAGGAAAATATCAAATAAGCTCAGGCTGGGCCAGGCAGCCAGGTGGGTCCTTTAGGTAGACAAGCCACCTCCAGCCCTGGGTTGCAGCACTTGTCTTTCGTTTTGTCCATTTTTAAACACACTGTGATAGATTTTAAATGCTTCCATTTAAAAATATACATTTACATTTTCACGATGTTTACATTGCACAAAAATACAATGCCATAGAATCGTATGATTCATAGAGTTTATATAAAATATTAATTCAGAGTCTGCATGTCTTAGCCTAAAAGAAATCAGCAGTATCACAACATTCGCCATAGGAACCCGCATAGCTGAAGAAATGAGCATTGTTAGGGTCGACGGTGAAAGGTAATGAGATGAGTTAACCTCAGGGTCGGCCCTTGAGCGTCTTGTCCAAGACCATCCCTCACCCCCACCCGACACTATGCTACGGCCACATTACAGGCACCCTTCCCTTGCATCCTTACCTGCTTCTGGAAATTAACTTCAGGCAAACAGGTGCTCAACTGAGAGGGGAGGGCTGTGGTCGGGGAGAAATAGGACGGTGCCACCCTGTGGAAACACAGAACACGGTCATGGGAGGAGCCGGGAGGGCCCCCGCGGTGGCAGAGTCAGGGCTGGAGCACACGCCCCAGCTGAGGGATTCACAGCTGCTGGCAGGAAGCTCATGGAGCTGGGCTCTGCCGCGGTCCAGAAATACCTGTGTGTCGGGCAAGCCCAGGGACCTGCAGCAACACCTCTGCACGAGGTGCTGACGGCAGCTCTGCTGGCCTGTCGTTTCCGGCAGAAGCAGGTCAGACCACTCGACACCACACGCCTCCTCCCCTTGGGTAAGTCACCAAGTCTAATTGAGAGCCTGTGCTCAGAGATGTCGTTGACCAGAATGAATCACTCTGGGACAGCTGATGGGCAAGTCCCAAACCTGTACAAGAAGACGTCCCACCCACCAAATCTAACATGACAAGCAAGGCACAGATAGCGCGGCACTCCGCCTCCCCCGCACTCGGTGCATTTACGCTTGTCTGTGTGCTTGGCGAACATCTGCAGTCGTATGTGTGAACGCTACTAACAGACATGTCACACACACACATAAGGCACAGTCAGGCCTTACTCACAAACCTATGAGCCTGGCCACATGCCTGCCTGCCCCCACCATGGCTCTGCCAGGAGTCAGAGAACACTGCCTTCTCTTCTTGTGTTTCCCACACACGGTCTCATCATCTGGGTCACAAGCACAGGCTCACCGAGTGGGAGCCTTGCCTGCCTGGGCCACCTCCTCCGCTGGGGCACACAGACCACGGGCCTCTGTGTCCCCTAGAGCATCTGGCATATAACTAGGCTCCAGCTCTCAGCCCTGCAGTGAGGAGAGGTCTGAGGTCAGCACCCCCAGAAACCAGTTCTGAGGGAGCCGCAGGACCAAGGACAGCTTGGAAACCCGCTGTCTTCAATGACTTCTGCAAAGAAAGCTGCTCGCTGACCCAAGGGGCTGAGGAAAACGAGCTTTCCAGAGAAGGTGGGATTTCAAAAGCCTCGCCTGAAGTCAGATATTGCTCTAAACCTCTGAGTCTCATATGTGTCCCTTCAGCCAGCGGACGGCCCTGAGATAGAGGAGCCATCACCCACTGCCACCTCCTCCACCATCAGACTAACCCTACGGGAAGAGGCCATTTATAGCAATTAATTGCTTTTTTATTCCGCTAGATATCAAAGCGCCGAAATACCAAGGAACCCTGGGGAACTCCCCACCCAAGTCCCCACATTCCTTCAAAAAGAGATGAAAAGAGCCTTCTCCCACTTCTGAAGGGCTTTAATTTCTTCAACTACCACGACCAATTATCACTCCTGTCTACAGGGCTCAGACCTTTTAGGAGTGGATGGATCTTTGTATCACAGCTTTAAGGGAAGGGGTTAGGAGGACAGGGCCTGCCAGGGAGGCACGGCCAAATGTTCTATTTGCCATCTTATACTCAGGTCAGTGTTCCCAGTTTACAGAAAAGGAAACTGAGGCTAAAAGTGCCTGGGGCCCCAGAACCAGGGTAAAACCACAGGAGCCAAATCCTGTTTTCAGTTCTGCTCTGCAGCTGATCAGTCGTACACCTGCAGGCCGGTCACTGCCCCGCTGTGCACGTCATCTCACCATCTGCAAACAGGCGATCACGACCCCACCATGTCTTCCCCCAATGGGGACGAGATTAGGGCTTCACCGGCATGAGGCCCGGGAAGCCGCACAGGACCCCACACGTGGTTTACTGCTCTGCTGTCATTGTCTTGAAATTCCTAATAATTTTTCGACAAGAGGCCCTGCACTGGGTCCTGCAAATTGTACAACTGGTCTAGAATGAGAAAAAGGTCAAGGTCCCTCTCAAACTGTCAAGGATTCCCAAACCTCAAGCAGAAGCTACATGGACTCAAGAAGGATTTACTGAGCAGGGCGTGGTGGTGCACACCTGTAGTCCCAGCTACTCGGGAGGCTGAGGCAGGAGGATCCCTTGAGACCAGGAGTTCGAGGTTACAGAGCAGCCTTTGGGACATAACTATAGACCCAGGGGGCTCCAGGGAGGAAAAAGGAGGTGCAGGCCCTAATTTCCCTTAATGCCCTTGAGCGAGTGAGGACAGCCTCACCTGCAACCAGAAATCAGGAACCAACAGGAAGACGGTCTGCCCAGAGCCCTTGGACCCACACATCCAAAGCTTCTCTCTAGCCCACAGCACCCAGAACAAGGTGTTCGAGCCAAGAGTCTCTGGTCACTGGTTCAGAGTCAGCTGCTCGTGGAACCCTGGGCAAGAGGAAGGCACCGCAGTGTGGAGGATGGGAGAGAACACAGCGCTTCTGCGCCGAAGGCCTCAGGCAAGTGAGTCGGGAACGGCCTCTCTTCTGTCCTCCGCACTCACACCATGCCGTGGAGATGTGGCACGGAGCAACACCAAGTCAAAAAGCAAAAACATAAAGTAGCATGTAAACCAACGTGCACACGGCCAAATAAACACAGGGAGGAAGTCTGTGAAATGAAGACTGAGAGTGTCCCATGCAGCCAGCACACGGGGAGGGGACCCAGAGCCTGGCATTTCCCACACGTTCCTGGCCCTGCTGCTTGCCAGCCGTGGGGACATTGTTCATTTATTTCATCAACAAGTTTATTGAGCACCTACAGGTACTGGGATACATCCTTGAAAGCAGCCCAAATCCCCATGTGCATCACACACACACACACACACACACACACACACACACACAACCGGAAATAAGCAATGGGTAAATAATGTCACATGGAGGAAGGAGATGGCGCTGTGGTAAAACTGTGCTGAGAGGAGCAGGAGTGGGGGGTGGCTGGGGTGGGCCTTCCTGTGCAAAGACTGGGGGCCGGGGGAGAGTGGGCTTGGGAGCAGAGCTGGACAGAGGCCCTGTAGGGGCCGCAAGGGCGGCTGCGGACGGCACCCCAGGAGTGGGCCAAAGTGGGACAGGGAGCAGGAAGCTGATCCTCGGGGCTGGCCAGGCCTCTGTGGCAGCCCGCAGTGGCCAGTGTCAAAAGAGAAGCCACTGAGGCTGGGAGCAGAGGCTGGTCGGACCTGGGGTCTGGCAGGGTCACCTGCTGCTGAGCGGAGAGGGAGGGGGCCACAGGGTAAGAGCAGAGGGTTCGGCAGGAATTGAGGCAAATCTGCCGGTGTCCTGGGTGAAGGTGGCAGTGGCCGAGGTGTGAGGGGTGCAAGGTGGCCAGTGGACACAAGGTGCAGGCCAACAACAGGAATGCCCGGGAGCACACTGTGGGTGCCAGAGCAGGCAACGGTAGTGGCTCCCAGGTTTTAGGGCTGAAGGTCGAGTTCCTATCCACCCAGATGGGGGAGACGCAAGTGGAGCAGTTTGGGGGACCCGATCAACAGTTGGATTCGAGGCAGTTTGGAGCCCTTCCCGTCTCTAAGCCTTGGTTTCCTCATCTCAGGATGGGGGTGATATTTGTACTCACCTGAAAGGGGGGGAGCTGTAAAAATTGGATAACACATAAAGAAAGCACTTGGCACAGTGCCTGGTATACAGCAAGCACTCAGTAATGCTGGTTCCTGTTACGAATGGCATGTAAGTAAATAATTTTTGTTACAGGAGTGGGGAGGGGAGTGAAAAGAAACTGGAAGAATTCAAAGGCTGGCAGCACCCCTGCCTCTTCTGCCCCCTCCCTCCCTCCCCACTTGCCCTTCAGCCCCGCGTGGCTCAGAGGAGCCACAGGGAGGAGCCGTGGGGGACTTCACTTCCCCATCCACGTGCTGCCCCACATAATCCTCAGCGGGGGGCTGTCCTGCACCTTGTGGATGTTGAGCAGCACCCTGGCCTCTACCCACCGGGTGCCAGTGGCACCTCCCCTCCAGTGTGACAATCGAAAATGTCTTCTGACATTGCCACATGTCCCCTGGGGGATGAAATCAGCCCCGGCTAAGAACACTGCTTTAAAGAAAGAGCTGTTATTTGCCACGCGCCGTTCTCGGCTCTCAGGTAAGTGAATCCGTCAGTCTTTCCACAAACATCCCCAAGGCTTTACGAATGAGCACACCGTGGCGCCGAGAGGTGACGTGGCTCACCCTGCTAGTCCATGCAGGAAGGAGCAGGATTCGAATCCAGGTTGTCCGGGCTCTTAACCACCCCATCCTATTGCTCTCCAGTATGCATGCAGATGGGTAAAAAGTCACCCCAAGCCGCTGGAGGCCTGACGTGCAGCTCCCGCTAGCGTCTGGTGCCAGGCAGCACCTCGGGTCCTCCAGCGGCATCAGAAATGGGAGTGCCAGAGAGAACTGCCACACACTCCACTCTTGGTAATTAAACCGCAACAACCTCCCAGGCTCTCGGGCCTCAGGAGCAACCACCTTAATTAACAGATTCCGCGATCCACAGCCAAGCTCCACATTCTTGAACGGCGCTCCGCCAGCGGGGCGTGAGCAAAACAGGTCTCCTAATGACAGCGCTGGTGAGTCAGGGAGTTTGCAGGACGCAGCACCATTTTTAGGGGATGATCTTGGGACAAGGAATTTGTCCTGAGGTCGCCAACCCAAATTCAAACCTGATCCGAAGCTCCTTCCTGCTCCATGAAGCCAGGCGACATCGCAGAACAACATGGTAATTATTGTTGCTGCTACGGCATTTTCCCGAGGGCCAGGCAGAGAGTCAGTCACGTTCAGTACGTTGTCTCGTTTAATTTTAGTCCTCACGAAGCCTGCAAGGTAGGAGTTATTCCCATTTTATAGATGACACAGCTGAGGCTCAGCGAAGGTAAGTAACCTGCCTGAAGCCATGGAGCTCGCACGTGGCAGAGCCTGGATCTGAAGCTATGCTTCCTTCCATCCTACCGGCGGCCCCTTCTGGCTAGGAAGCTGATAGAAGCATTACCCATTTTAACTGAAATTAAAATAAAAATCCACCTTACAGGAAAAAAAAAAGCCAGAGCCCAACCTGCTGCCAACTGGAGATCAATCATAAAATGAGGCTTACACCTATCATACGGCAATAAAGATTAATTAATAAATTAAGCGAAAAAGAAAACACAGCAGCACAGCCACTGTCCTTGGCGGGATCCAGGCTAGAGGAGGGGAGGCGCCATAAAGGCCATTTCCGGGCAGTTGGGGAAAATCTAACTGCGAGTATTTGTGGGATGAGAGTTTTGCATCAACGTTGGTATGTGCGGAGTGTGATGATTATACATGGTTATGCTGGAAAACATCCTGGTTCTTAAGAGATACAGACTGAAGTACGTAAGGATGAAACGTCTCAGTGCTTGCAACATGCTCCCAAACGGTCCAGATAAAAGTGTGTGTGTGCGCATGCGTGTGCAGAGACAGCTCTTGAGCAAATACGGCAAAGCTGTTAACACTGGTGACTCCAGGGAAAGGGCATATAGGTATTCACTTTACTATTTCAACTTTTCCATGTATTTGAAATCTAAATTAAAAGTTGGGAAAACATTAAAAAGTCACTTAGAAACAGTAACGAAAGGCCACAGGGAGAGGCCTGAGCTTGCTCTCCAAAGGCCCCTCCAGCGGGGAGGAGCAGGGAAGCCCTTCTGGCCACAGGGCTGCAGGCGTGGCAGTGACTCCCGAGCTCTCAACAGTTTGCCCTCCTCACACCCCGACTTCAGAGCTGCCCCTTCACAGCAACGACGCTCGCTCTGTTCCAGGTGCACAGCACTCTGATGAAGGTACTTCAGTGAAGGTTCTGGAAGCATTTAAGTCAAGTCCACCTGACCTGATTCAAAACACCCCCACAATGATCAGAATGTGACCGCTGCGTCCGGCTGACATGTCTGCTGTGGGAAAGGCCCCGACACAGAACCAGGCTGGGAAGGAGGCATCCAGTGGAAGTACCCAAAGGCCCCGGGGCCAGTGGCCTTGCATCCTCCTTCCTGTGAGGGGCTTCCTGCTCAGAGCAAGCCCTGCAGGCCACCAGCGGGTGTGTCACACAGACCACAGGGCTCGTGGACAGGCACAAACCTGCCTGGAGACGGCTTCCCCAGGACCGATGCACTGGACAGGAAGTGAGAAGAAAGGGCTCCTTCCATTCCACCCGTGCAAGAGACAGGTGGTCAGACCCGAGCTTACCATCATGGCCCCTCCACAGCTGTGGCTCTCAAAGGGGGTGACTTTGCCCTCCCAGCAGACATGAAGCAATGTCTGGCCACGTCTGGAGACATTTCTGATTGTCATGAGGAGGATGCTACTGGGGGAGGGGCTAGGAATCAGTGCCCACCACCAAGAACTATCCAGCCCTTGTATCCACAGTGCTGACGGGGAGAAGTCCTGCTTGGTGTCCACCTCAGAGTTGCCAATCGCACCAGCCTCCTTCAACACCTCTGGGCCTTTGCATCTGCCATTCCTTCTGCCTGCAAGGTCCTTCCCACCCTGATTCGTGAGACCAAGCCCTACCAACTATCCTCTGCTCTGGGGACACCTTCTCCGGGCTGCCTGAGGCCTGTGTTTGCACACCTGCCGGCATTTCCTCCTTTTCACATCACTGCCCTGGATGTCTGAGTACCTGCTTCCACCACCGGATTGGGAGCTCTCAGGGCAGACCAGACGGCAGCTCTGAGGTCCTTATAGGCCCCAGGCAGCCTTATTCTCAGAGACATATTAAAATGGGCTCATTAAATGTCATCCTCACATAACTCACAAGAGTAGAGGAAGCTGATGCATTTTTTTTCTGGGTCCTTAATATTTCTGTGACCCTGGAAAAGCTTGTAGGGGGTGGGGAACCTGTGGTCTTGGGCCACATGTGGTCTTCTGGATCCTGGAGTGCAGCCTTTCGACGGAATCCAAATTTTATAGAACAAATCCTTTTAGTAAAGTGCCAGCCACATCTGGGGCTCCATGAGTGGTTACGTGAATGCACAGATTTGAGGAGCTGGGGTGAGCTTCACTTGGGAACCACGAAGGAAGCCCCTCAGCCTTTGAATGTCCTCACCTGGGATGATCCTTAGACATCAAGGAATAGGAGGGGCCTGTATGTGTAGACAATGTTCATAAAACTGGATCAGCACAAGGCATCTGTTTAGATGTCTGGTTTAAAATATCTAACCTTGTTTTTCTGGCCCAACTGGTAGAAAAAGTCACCCAGAACTCGCTGTGTCTTGTAGCCCTGAATTGAGTGAAACCCATCTTTTTACAGCCAGGCAATAGCACCTGGCAGGCCGCTCCAACAGCCTCTGCGGCTCAGCGGAGGGCAGGGGGGCGCAAATAGGAAGGCAAGTGGGGCCGGGGAAGCCCACTTGACTGCAGCAGAGCATTTGGGTCCTGGGCCATGTCCTTCGGCTCCACACTGCTGACCAAGGGGACACGGGGGTGGGGGTTTTATCTCCGCACAGTAGGGGAATAAGGAGAGAAGGAAAGAAAGGCATCTTTTGGCTCAATTTAAAAGGAGATTCTTTTTTCTTCCCAGGGAACAGCCAGGCCCTGAAACCTGGCCAAGTCAGAGCCCGAGACCTGAAGTCAGGAACCAGCACGCCTACAAAACCCAGCTACGGATCTTCCTCTAATTCAGTCTGACTCATGACCTTCAGCCTCTGGCAGGTTCCAGAGGGGTTGGTAATGCAGAATCCAGAGCCCTTGTCTATTTATAAGCCAATGCAAGGGCTGGAATCCTCAGCTCTCCAGTGGGTGCAAGCGCCCCCTCACCCCTTGGCAGGCCTGACCGACCTTCCCTGGGGGCTGTGCACCAGGCAGGAAGCTTCCTGAACAAGGGCAGCAAAAGATCCCCCATGAGAGCTGGGGACAAAAGGACCCTTTTTTCTCTCCTGGGTACCAGACAGGGCCCTGAGAGCTGACGGAGCCCCTGAAGGGAAACCTCACTTTGCCTTCTGGGTCAGTCTTCTTAGAGACTAGAGGCAAAGTCAACTTTAGGCCGAAGGAACCATTTCCAGCCAGCCAATCCCAGGAAAGGAGCCTGGCCCAGGGGTTCCGCCGAGCTCTGGGCACCTCCAGACAGCGAGGCCAGAATGGAAATTTCAACCCATGCAAGCTCCACTAACCCTGCTGCCGACAGCTATGTCAGCTCTTGCAGGGTCACAATTTAAAATTTTAATTAAATTGGGAGATGTAAAAGTATTTTAAAGAGGACGCAGTGAAAAAAACTGACACAGTGCTATTTGTTTATCAGGAGCAGGTCGTTCAAATTTCTACACAAACTACATTAGGTCCCTTTGCCCAGAGCCATATTGACAAGTTCGAGCCACTCCATGCTCCCAGGGACAAGCCTCACCCTCAGCGGTGCCTGGGCATGCCCTGAGGGTCGCCCCAGACACCCAGGAGGGGCTGGTCTGCTCGACAGCCCCCGCCCCCACAGCCCCTCTCCCTTTGCCCACACCCTGCATTGCTTCCCCTCATTAGTCTCCTATAATTGGTTCAAATAAACAAGCTTCCTGAACTGAGTTCACTGCATCCCCTCAGAACCCCAGCGTTGGGAAAGCCTCCAGCTTCCCGGTGGGAGGACTAGGTCATTAAGTCAATCGGGTTGCCTGCAGGATAGGGGCTCCATCCCCCCAATCGTGCCCCCACTCCAGGCGGCCCCTTTGTCACTGGCCATCTCCAGACCCAGCAGCTTCAGGCCCAGGAGCAGCCTCTTGGGTGAAACTCCTTTCAATCAAACTCTTCAGAAAATGAGTTTTAAGCTCACTGCCAGTTTCCAATAGGCTCTCAGCATGCAGGTATATGTTAATTTGCATAAAAATACAGGTGTGTCTTTTTACCCCGAAAACATACCCATCTGTGCTACAGACTGCAGGGACTCATGACCCCACACTCTCCTGAGCGCACTGTTTGTTTGGGTAAGTGCCTTGCTCAATACATAGGCAGCACCTTCCCGCTCCTTAGAACAAAATATAATCCAAGGAAGGAGGAAACCTCTCCCGAGAGGCTGCTAAGGACTCAGTTTCCTTCCTCCCCAAATGTTCAACAAGCTGATAATCAAAATCAAGAACGTTTTAAACAAAGACCCCTTCAGAATCTCCCATGCGTTTATTCCATTAACTTGCCTATTGCCGGGGGAAATGGTGTCAGGATGAAAACTCCTGCTGGGACCCAAGGCCTTCTCTAGTCTGGAGGCCAGGAGCTGAAGGGGGGAAGATCAGGAAAAATGCACTTGCTCAAGGAGACAGGAGGGGCTGGAACACAGCACCTGGTACAGCAGGAGTCCACCCACGGCCCCCTGGAGGGTTTGCTCAAGGCTGAGGCCACCATGGAAAAGCTCACGGGAGCAGATAGGAACAGGTGTAAAGCTTCCAGGAAACAAACTGTCCCCATTCCCACTGGGTACAGGCACAAACACCCAAAACTGGGCACACCCTGGTATTCCAGTTCAGGAGCCAAACCCCATCACCGATTTGTAATGACATCCCTCATTCCCAAAGCCACAAAATCATTAGTCACCACACCACAGAAAGGGGGCAGAAGCTTCTGGCACAACTGGCCTGTCACCAGCTCCCCTGGCCAAAAGACTCCTGGTTTTCCAAGCCAACGACTCACCCAAGACAGTCACATTTCACAAAATAAAACCCAGGAGTCTTTTCACGAGCTGATACCCAGAGAATGCAAGCAGGATTGGACCCCTTGCAAAAGCTCTCAGCTGAGAGGAAAAATCTTATATCAAGGTTCACTGAGAGAGAGGTTAATTACGCATTAGTTTGATGATATTTCTGACAATTAAGACTTTGTTTGAATCCCAGAGAACTAAACTTTCTTGCAAATTTACTTGACACACAAAATGCAACGTTAAAAAAAAAAAATACAGGCACTAACACACAGAAGAAAGCACGCTAGTTCTTACCTGCTTCTAGAAAAGTCATTGAAATCCGTCAGAAAGATATTTCATCATAAAAAACTTCCAAGTCCAAGAAAAGAATAACTCACCCAAAAAAGACATCCCTAAGAGAAAGAGAAATGGATGATAGCACACCGGTAAAAGGGGGAAGAGACCAGAAAGCCGAGATAACAACCTAGCCGAGCCAGGCTAAAGTGGTTCACCAGCTTTTCTTTGTTTATCACAACATTTTTTTAGAGTCTAGGACCATTGTCTTTAGGATGTCCCACAATCTGGATTTGTCCAATTGTTCCTTATAATTAAATCAAGGTTAAATTAAGCATTTTGGTAAGAAACTACCATAGCTGAGGTTATCAATATTCCACTGGAAGTGCTACCTTAGTTATTGATCAAAGTTTTAAATGTATAAAATTGAGAGTAAATATCTTAGAAGAAAACATAAGAAAACAGTAGGAGAAGAAAACAATATAAAATGAAACCTAGAAGTCATAAAAGATTTAAAAATCTGATTACACAAAAATCAAAACTCTGCATGGAAAAAACAATATCATCAAAAGAACAGTAACAAATTGGGAGAAATATGTGTAGCACATAACACAGCCATAGGACAAACTTCCTTAATATATAAAGAGCACCTAGAGATCAATAAGAAAAAGACTGCCAACCCAAGAAAGAAACGGGCAAAGGACACACAGTTATCCCTCAGTTTCCATGGAGGACTGGTTCCAGGACTCCCCTCAGACACCAAGCTCCATGGATACCCAAATCTCTATAAGATGGTGTAGTATTTGCATATAACCTAGGCACATCCTCCCACATATTTTAAATCACCTCTCAATTACCTATAATATCTAATACAAGGTAAACAGTTGCTCTGCTGTATTGGTTCTTTAAATTTATATTATTTTTTTATTGTTATTTTTTGTTTTTTCAAAATATTTCCACAATCAGTTGAATCCCCAAGGATGCAGGTCCCAAGGATATGGAGGGCCAACTGTAATAGATTGTTCATAAATGGCTTCTTTTGTTTGTTTTTTTGAGACAGGAGTTTTGCTGTATCACCCAGGCTGGTCTCAAACTCCTGGCCTCAAGAAATCTTCCCACCTCAGGCTCCCGAGTAGCTGGAACTACAGGTGTGTGCCACTATATTTGACAATAAATGGCTCTTAAAGATATGAAATGATGTACTTCTTCATAAGGAAAATGCAAATTAAAACTAATGATATACCACTTCTCACCTATCAGATTGGCAACAGCCAAAATACGGAGAAAATAGGTATTCTTTTTTTTTTTTAACACAAGAGTCTTGCTCGGTCATCCTGGGTAGAGTGCAGTGGCTTCATCATAGCTCACAGCAACCTCAAACTCTAGGTGGCATCTGCCTGGCTAATGTTTTCTATTTTTAGTAGAGACAGGGTCCTGCTTTTGCTCAGGCTGATCTCAAACTCCTGAGCTCAAACGATCCTTCTGCTTTGACCTCCCAGAGTGCTAGGATTACAGGTATGAGCCACTGCAACCAGCCAGGTATTCTTATATAATGTTAGTGGGCATATAAATGTTACTATCTCCACGGAGGGCAATTTGGCAATATTAAATTTTAAACATTTGTATCCTTTGCCCTATAATAGTAATAAAAGACAGAAAACTGGCCGGGCGCTGTGGCTCACGCCTGTAATCCTAGCACTCTGGGAGGCCGAGGCGGGCGGATCGCTCAAGGTCAGGAGTTCGAAGCCAGCCTGAGCAACAGTGAGACCCCGTCTCTACTACAAATAGAAAGAGATTAATTGGCCAACTAAAGATATATATAGAAAAAATTAGCCGGGCATGGTGGCACATGCCTGTAGTGCCAGCTACTCGGGAGGCTGAGGCAGAAGGATTGCTTGAGCCCAGGAGTTTGAGGTTGCTGTGAGCTAGGCTGACGCCATGGCACTCACTCTAGCCAGGGCAACAGAGTGAGACTCTGTCTCAAAAAAATAAAAGACAGAAAACTAAAATGTTCACCATTCAGGGACTGGTTAAAAAAACTTTTTTAATTAAAACATAACCAATCAATAGAATGCCATGGAACAATTAAAATGAGTGAGGTGGTTCTAAATGACCTTAGACAAGTTACTTAACCTACCTGTGCCCCAATTTACTCATCTTCAAACTGTGGACAATAAAAGTATTTAATTCATAGGATTGTTGTGGGAATAAATGAATTAACATAAGAATGCACTTATCGCAACACCCAAGCCACAGTAAGTGTTTAAGAGGTATTAGCTAGGCCAGGTGTGGTGGCTCACTCTTGTAACCCTAGCACTCTGAGAGGCCAAGGTGGGGAGACTGCTTGAGCTCAGGAGTTCAAGACCTGCCTAAACAAGAGTGAGACCTCATCTCTACTAAAAACAGCAAAAATTAGCCAGGTGTCGGTGGCACACGCCTTAATCCCAGCTACTGGGACGGCTGAGACAGGAGGATCGCCTGAGCCCAGGAGGGAGGAAGGATCCTGGACCCAGCACTGTTTTGGCTGAGTGTGCTCCACTGAGCTCCACCACAACCTCCAGAAGGCTGCTCTCCATGCAGGAAAACAGAACTGGTGGCCTAGAGCGGAGGTCCCCAACCTTTTTGGCACCAGGGACTGGTTTCATGGAAGACAATTTTTCCATGGGGAGGGGGGAGAAGTGGGGAGTGGCTGTAAATACAGACGAAGCTTCGCTCGCTTGCTCACACGCCTGCTGCTCACCTCCTGGACGGGGGCTGGGGACCTAGAGAGACACCCCCATGGCCAGCTTGCTTCCTGTAAGCCCCACCATGCCCTCCTAAAAAGTCACTGGCTCCCCATCTGCCTACAACTCCAGTGACTGGCCAGAAGGAGGCCATGTGCCCCTCGAGGCTGCGGGGGTTACAGAGGGGACCCGCTGCCTTAGTCCAAAAGCCAATAGTGGAGCACACAGTCAGGAACAGTGTCCATACAGGCTAGCCAGAGTTGACCTTGGCAGTTACCACCTTTTGCTCCCTCCTTTGTAAATAAAACATTCAGGGGCTCAGAACCACCACTTCACCAGCTTGAAGTCCTAGCAGTGTTCACAGCTTCATGTATTTAAATCAGTACCCACCACACACACACACACACACACACACACACACAAAAGAAATTACAATGGAAAATCATTAGAATGTTCTCTACCTGGAGAGAACAGAAGAAACCTAGAAGGTCCAAAACACATCTTATTTGATATTCTTGCAGCAGAAGACTATTTGGCAAGGGGGAGTGTGAGGGTGTGTGTCTGAGGCCTTGGTCTGGGCAGGGAGGTGGAGGCTAAAGCCCCTCCTTGGATGCTGGTCCATGGTTTGCCTGCTGGTTTAGCAGGAAGAACAGGGTGGGGCCCACATTGTGAGAGGTGTTTGATCCACAAGGGACCCTGATCTCCGCAGGAAGCCCTGCTGGCAGAATCCAGGATTTTAGAACGACAAGGCGGTAACTTCATCTCCCTGGGGTTGTTATTCAGTTCAGGGACACGGACCATGGGATTCCAGCAGCAGGAAACATGTGGGCTGGATACTTGGGCGATTCTCAGGCCTGAAAAAACCTTAATTGGAGCTGTTCTCAAAGCCTCCTACCCAGCTCTCCTCATGGGAGGGGAGATGGAAGTGGGTCACATTCTCCCAGCTGAAACAGCTTCACTGCGGGCTCCACCACACTTGAAGACATCCAGGTGCACTGAGTGACCTGGTCTCGCTGAGCAGGCCATGCCCTCCTGATCAGATGCTGGGCAGTGCTGCCCCACCCCCCCAGACTGAGGGGGCAGCTGATTAGCACCGGGAGCGCTATGCTGCATGATATGTCAGGGGCTGGTGAAAATATTAATAATATTGCCCAGGGACATGCCATGCTGTCCCGGCACCTTCCGCTCACTCTGAATGTGGGTTGCTGCCTCTGCCAGCCCTTTGCCCTCTCCACCCCAGCTCTGGCTGCAGGGAGAGAGGAAGAACACTGTGTGCTTTCGCATGAACTGCTGGCCCTCGCCGACCTTGGTCAGAGACCTGGAGGCCTGTGGCTGGGCAGACCAGGAAAGGAAAAAACCCTGCCCCCACCCATCTGCATATATCGACCCTAGGTGAGGGCCTGAGGACATAGCTGTCCACACACATCGGTTCCTTCAGGAACCTGTGGGCACACCGAGCCCGCCTGCCACCATATGCCTGCTTCCCAAAGTTGGCAGGGAGAGCCGTGTCGGGCAGGAAGAGAATTCCGGAGAGACAAGGTCTGGCGGCTATTACATAAGTAAGGCACTGGGTTCGTGGCATAACTTCAAAATCCAGTCCCCCAAGCAAAAACTTTGGAAAGAGACCCTCAATGTAATCATTCTTCCCTGATTTGAACTCAAGGAACAGTCAGAGGGTAAAGCTCTGAGTGGGAACAGAGTTCTTGCAACCACAACTGCCAACTACCACGTGCAGCTTACCTCATGTGTGACACAGAGGGGCTCTCATCTATCAGCTCGTCCTTGCTCTTCTGGGAAGCGAACACAGCACTCTCCTTCACGCAGGTAACCACTGGGGCCGACATGTACATCGGAAATTATATACTGACTCTCCTCTTGAGCATTCAAAACACTCTCACCAAATCATTCTTTCTTCATCCATATGACCCCAACTATACAATACGCCTCCTGGCCGCAGACTATGAGTTTCATATGAGGAAGAACTATTTTTACCCTAATAACCACAGTACACCCAGTGCCTGCAACTGTGCCCATATGGTAGTGAAGCCTCAATGAATATGTATTAAATGAATCAACGCATCATTCAAAAGGAGGAGGGAAGGAAGGAAGGAGGAATGGAAGATACCCCCCCCTTCTTGGTACCTCTGTGTTCCAGGCTTATATTATAAAGGACACTAGAGCCAGGATTAGAAACCAAGCCCTTTAACTGTCCCTTGGCCCCACCAGCTCAGTGTCCTCAACCATGTGATGATGCACAGCTGCTTACAGAAGCTGACACAGTACAGCACAACCGTGAACACTGGAGACACATTCATGGCCCTCAATCCTTAAGAAACTTCAGAGAGGGGGAAAGAATGTTTTGATCCAGCTAAGCCCACCACGGAAGGACACTCTTCCCTCTGGGGACTGCTGCCTTCTCCTTTTTAACAAGGCTTCGTGGAGGACCAGGGCATAACAGGTCTCTAATAACTGAGTATAACAGTAGTGGGTGCTCAGTTCCCTTTCATAAGAGAAGTTCAAAAGCACTTTGGCTCAAACATCATAATGCCCCTGGGAACTGTGAAGGCACAAGTATCATTATCCCCATTTATAGGCAGGGAAAGTAAGGCAAAGGGAGGTTAATTAGCTTGCCCAAGGTCAGACAAGACAGGGAAAGGGCCTAGGATTCAAACCCTTTGGATTAGCCAGTGTAACTCTGACTACCCTAAAGAATGTCACCCACACTGGGCTGAAGTGTAGCTTTTTTCCTTCTCTACAGTTCCAGCTGAGAAACAATGTATAACATGGTGCTCAGTGCTTCTCTTGAGCCCTACCGCCTGGGTTTGAATTCCAGCTCTTGTCCCTGACAAGCTGGACCTCAAACACATTACTTAACCTTTCCAGGCCTAAGCTTCTGAATTGTAAAATGGTAATAAGTACATATCTCAGAAACTACAGTGAGGATTAAATGAGACAGTCTATGTAAAATGCCACTACCATTCACCTTCTCATTTTCTAAATGAGCACGTAACTACTCTCATAATAAGAAAACCAGTTAAATGAAAAAAAGGTTGCACCCACTCTGTGTTTAGTTTGTATGAGGCTAGAGGTGACATATGACTAAAAGGCATTTCGGGTTCTGCCAATGAAATGCCCCAGGACCCTGAAAGTGACTTGCAACACAAAAGTCCTATTTGATTCCCTTGTTGGCCTTTCAAGGTTAGCAGAGCAAGTGGCATCTGGGACAATAACTGATGATGGGATGTCTGAGTGAGGATCTGAAAAGCTGGCCAAATGCGCGCAGTCTAAAGAGACCCATTCTGGATTCCTGGTGAGCTGAGCCCTTGGGTTTGAACTGCCATTCTCTGAGTGCTCTGCTGAGCTGCCCAATTCCAGTCAGCCCAGAACAAAGAGCCAATGCCTTCTAGGTTCCACCATGGTCCTGATCAAGTGGCCAAACAAGAGGTGTTCAAAGGTGACAGTGGCAAGAAACTGGAAGAGAATTGGAGGTAAAGGGGGGGAAAGCTGTCAATCAGTCTTGGTACACCCCCAACAAAGAGATTCTGAAATGCATGTGTGTGCATACCCTTGATGCACATATGAAGAACAGCAGCAAAACTCCAACGTTACTTAAGAGTCACTGCCAAGATAAGAAGCTTTACCTCACGCAGAGAGCACAGAACCTGAACATCCCACTGCAGAGGACAACATGCTATGCGCTGACAACACTCATTCATTCAATTTGGGAAATGTCTGCTGATGACTTAGGGACTCAGGGAGAAAAGAAAGCTCAGTGGACTCTGCAGGACACACACACACACCCCAGGACCTTCGTCACCCTAGCTGATGGTTCCCATCTCTGCTGGGTACCCAGGCCAGAGAAATGAGGGACATGACAGGAAGAAACTCAGCACTGCTAGCTTGCTGGCCTCCAAAGGCCTTCCAGGACTACGACAGCCCATTCCAACTGCTCTTCCTATCATCCAGTTCTTTCAAATATTCCCTGAGACCCTAAGGAAAAGTTCCCATGCAGTGACTTCCCACTGTTCAGAATTTAAGAGTAAAATTCACACTCCTAACCATGGCCCCAGACCCATGCCACCCCTTGCTCACCAGCCCCTCTGGGCTTATGGCTTTTTCCGTCCCCTCTGCCCATGAAGCTGTCCCTCTGGATCATTATCCAGGTGTCCTTTCAAAAGTCACCTCCCTCGGAGCTAGCTCAAATTATGACCCTAACCCTCATCCCAGACACTCCTCCATCTCATTGCCCCATTTCATTCTCCCGTATCTTTTCACAATCCTACATTCTTCTGTTCACTTGTTTATTTGTTTACTATCTATCTCTCCCACCAGAAGACAAACTTCATTAGACCATGCATCTTGGTGATCTTGTTCTCAGCTACATCCCTAGCACCTACAACAGAGCCTAGCACGTAGGTGCTCAATAAGTCATTCAATTAAACAAATATTTTCTGAGTACCTACACAGTTTAAGCACTAGACTGTAACAACAGACAAAAAAGACAAAACATCTGCCTCAAAAACCTTAAATTCTGGCAGGGGATAAGAAGCAGATAAATGAATAAAGGTAAAATAATATTAGTCATTAATACTTCAACTAAGCACATACTAAGTGCTAGGTGCTGTTCTGAGCATCTAATAGGAACTCATTAATTTAATCCTCCCAACAATTCCATGAGGGAAGTATTATTACTGTACAAATGGGGAAACTGAGACATGAAGAGGTTAAGGTACCTGCTGAAGATCACATAGCTCATGACGGCAGAACCAAGAGATGCAAACCCAGACAGTCTTGGTACAAAGTCCATGCTCTGATTAAAAGCTATACTTCATATTTGCTGCGTGTCGAATAACTACTCGGTCAGCACCCTCAGCAGCTGTTCCCTGCAGGCAGGGCTGGAGAGAGAGCAGACCCATCAAGTAAGGGCTGCCCTGACCTGTGAGCGCAGTGCACAAGAGACTGCTGGGCTTACCACTGTGTCGCACACCAGATGAGGATTCTGCAAGGAAGCCCGGTCTGATGAAAAGACAGGGACAGGGTCAGGAGTCCTGGGTTCTAGTTTTAGGTGCTACGAGATACCAGGTAAGTCAATCAATATTTGATGAGTTTACTCTTTGTGCAGGGCACCGATCTAGACATTCTGAGGTATGCAAAGATGAATCCAATAGAGATCCTGGCCTCAGAAAGCTTAGAGTCACATGCTTGCACATGGAGCTGAAACACAGGTAGAAAGTGACAGCACCCCAAGAAGATGTATAAACTGCTATGAGACTTCAGAGGAGTTACCCAGCTTGAAGGGCCACAGGCGCCCAGCCATAAAAGAGAGGGCTGGCTTATGTAACCCCCCAGGTCCTCTCATTCTGACATGTTCTGGCAGCACAGATTTGGAACAGCATGGAGACCAAGTTTTATTCTGGTTAACAGCTCAAGTTCACTGAGTTGTTCTCCCACCTACCATGAGAACAGTCCCAATTTCTTTGTGCAACATCTTACAAGAGGCAGGACAATAATGCTCCTATTTAAATAATGCCTCGAATGTGGGAAAGAAGCCCAGTGTGTTCTGCTCTCTTCTACTTCTAACTGGCTTTTAAACCCACAAACCTTTTGCAATCAAGGAGGCGGCGACCTGTTCTGTAAGCACATTGTTATAACCCAGAGGCTGCTATGAGTTAAATCATAAAATCCACTAAACCATTAAGCTTAAGGACAAACGTCTTACCTTATTCATGTCATATTCCTAGACGCTAATCCAGTACCTGGCTCACTGAATAAGGTTTGCTGAACTAAACCTCAGCCGGGTCAGGTTTAGAAATTCTCTACCGGACACCTAACTCTCAGTCAGCGTGCCCCAGAGTTTTGCTTTACAGCCTCTCACGGGGGAACAGACTGATTCCACCTCTTCACTTCTACTGCTGCCGCCTCGGTCCCTCAAACCAGCATCATCTCTTGCCAGGCAGCTGCAAGTCTCCTAACTCCTCTACCTTTGCACTGTTCAATCCAGTCTCTATACAGCAGCCAGAACAATCTTTTAAAACAAATCAGATCTTATCATCTCTCTGCTTAAAACCCTTCCAAGGCCCAAAACCTATGGGATTCAGCAAAAGCAGTATTAAGATGAAAGCTTATAGCAATAGATGCCTCCATCAAAAAAGGAGACAAACTTCGAAATGTTCCAATGGCTGCTAACTGTTCGTGGAATAAAATCCAAACTCTTTATCACAACCTACAAACTCTTTTGTCTTTTTAGAGATGGGGTCTCACTCTATCACCCGGGCTGGAGTGCAGTGGTGTGACCATAGCTCACTGTATCCTTGAACTTCTGGGCTCAAGGGATCCTCCCAACTCAACCTCTTGAGTAGCTGGGATTACAGATGCAAGCCACTGCACCAGGCTCCAGGATCCTTTTTTTTGACCTCCAGAGTCTTACATGTCTTGGCCTAAACCCACCTTCATAGCATTTACCACTACTGAAATTATTTTGTCCACTTATTTGTTTACTCACTTATTGTATGTCTTCCTTGCTCTTGCTCTTTAAAATGTCATCTCCCGGAGGGCAGGGACTGTGTTTGTCTTCACCACTGAAGCCCCAGTACTTGGAATGGTGCCTGGTACACAGTAAGTACTCACTATTGAATTGAGTGAGTGAATGAATGAACCTCCATCCCATAGAAGTGACTTGCATTTACAAGGGAGGACCACTAACTCTACCAGGAAACCATGAATGACACGCTGGCATTTAACAGCTGGCACTTTTATTTATGATGCAAAGTTCTGCTTTAGATCTGAGGAGGCTGTTGATATCTCTGGACACTTTAATGGCACAACAGATCAGTTATCACTTAGGGCTTAAAGCCAGGAACTTTAAGCCCAGTAGTTGTAGCAGGAACTAAGAGCCAAGGCACTTGGGAACAGAACCTCAAGACAAAATCTGACTTGCCTCCAGGTCCCTTACCAACATACCCCGTGCCTCAATTTACCCAGCCGCTGGCCAAGCATGTTTCCCTAAGTTTTGTGAGTGACAAGAGACAAAATAATTAACAGCTATAGCACACTTAGATCCTCAGATAGGAGGTGCTGCAAGCCACACGTCTCATTATACATAAAACTCTTGATTTGCTGCCAACCCTGCCCCTTCGACCTTCCCAGGGGCTATCCAGACAACAGGCACTGCTCAGACAAGTTCAGCACACAAGACAGAGGGAGGGACGTAAGGCCTAACAGAGGTTGGGTGTCTAGACCTAAGTGTCTTGGTTACCAGGTTCAAGAAAAAGGAAGGTGGTCGGGGTGGGGTGATGGAAAGGAGATGAGAAGGGCAGTTTTGGGCTCCAAGTGGTTAATTTTGCAGGTTGATGTATACATCTCGCCATACAGGGGAGATACGTGCCTCCAATATGTACCTTCCAGAACACTCACCAGGGAGAGGACAGTTCAACCAAACTAGAAAGAAGGAAAGGCGGCCCAGTAGCCAGACCTCGGCAGAATTTAGTTTGGAGAAATATGGAGAGTCAGAATGCTGGGAGTGAGGCGCAAGTGAGAAAAGAGACAGGGGGCGACAGGGACCAGGAGGGCGGACAGGCGATGACAACCACCCGGACGCGGCGAGCAACAGGGCGGGTGGCTTGGACACCTGTGGAGGCGACCCCCGGGCGAAGGTAAGCAAGGCAGGAGGGATGGCCTGAGGCGGGAGGCGGCGGCGGCGGCGGCCGGGCGGGGCGAGCAGGCCAGGCCCAGACCAGAGCGCCTAGCCGCCGGGGCCGGGCCGGTGGGTCCGAGCGGGGTCCGGGGCGCCCTCCGCGGCCCCTCCGCGGGAGACAAAGGGCCGGCGGCTCCCCGGAGCACCGGCGCGGCGCGGGCAGGGCGCCGCGGGCGCAGGCCGCCCTCGGCGCTTACCTGGGCCGCCCGACCCGGCCGGGCCGGCGGGGGCTGCGGGTCCGGAGCGCAGCGCGCGGTGGCCTGTTCCGGGGCGCGCTCAGCCCGAGCAGCCGCGGCGGCGGCGGCAGCAGCAGCAGCGGGAGCGGCCGCCTCAGCCTCCGCCTCCCGCTCGGTGAGTCACCGCGGTGGGGCGGGAGGGAGGCGCCAGGCAGCCGGAGGAGGGCCCGGCGGAGGGGGCGGCATCTGGCTCCGCGCGGGCGGCGGAGGCGCAGCGACGGCAACGCCCCGAGGGAGGCGGCCGCGAAGGGCCGGGCGCCGGGGCGGGGCCTGAGGGCGGGGCGGGGCCTGGGCCGCGCATTGGTCAACTCAGCCCGTGGGGCGGGGCCGAAGGCAGTGGGGCGGGGCCTTGCGGCGCGCGTGGACGCTCACTGGCTCTTCGGGCGGAGGAGCGTGGCCAGAGGCCTGGGGGCGGGGCCGCGAGGCGGGCGGATGGAACCCGGTCGCGGGTAGCGGCCGGGTCCGCGCCGCGAGCAGAGGGGAGGAGGAGGCGGCCGAGGGAGGAGCCGGGAAAGGATGGAGCTGGCGCTGCGGTAAAGCTGTTCTGCCTGTCCCTGCTGCTCCTGGAGCACAGGGACCCCGTGAAAATAATGGCCTCTCCCGCACACCGGTCTGCGTTTAAAAACTGGAGCAGCCAGCCGGGGCGAAATCCTTGGCGGGGCCGATTTACCTAGAACCCGGGAGAAATCTGGAATGGACGAGGTTGCAGAACATTTGGAGGCGTGGTCTTTCTGCGTCTTTGGGCTGGAAACGTTGCTGTCTTTGAATTGGGGGCCTAACCTGGGCCCTTGAACTCCGAATATCGTGTGTGTTGGTAGTGAGTGAATTTTTTGTGTGTGGGGGGTCGTCTATGATTAAAATGTTTCCACAGAAAGTCTGGCTCTATCTAGAGGGAGAGCAGCCCATTTTAGGCAAAATGTGAATTTAACACCCACCTTCCTTTTCAAGGGACCCATCTTTAAGTGTGATCTCATTTTGAACAATTTGGTTTACCAGTTACATAGTGTGACTCTAACCCCAATTCAGAAGCCCTCCTGCCCTGCTTTCCCCACAACCACTCTTTTTACCCCTACTCTGTCCCATCGTCTTCCACTCTCCCCTACATTTCTTCCCCTCCCCATGCAAGTATTCAAGATACTTTTTTTTACTGTGTTTATATGCCTTAATGTCCGTATTTCTCTTTACTCTTTTGATTGAACAACTATATGTTAATTACATTTGAGGAATATTTTAATTTTACCAAGTCATTAGATTATGAACTCTTAAAGGCCAGAAGTATGTCCTATTCATGGTAGGAAGGATAGGAAGTATGTCCTATCCCCGTCAGTGTCCAGAAGACTACCATGCCCATAGCAAGAGCTCAACAGATATTTGCCAATACCATTCATCTGCTACTTCAAGTTTCCCAGAGTGAGCACACCAATGCAAAAAACTTATACATGCAAATTATTTTATGTAAGTATTGATGTTTAAACAAATCAATTAAAATTCAACATGTTGCTTGGTATTCAAGACACAATGTATAAATGATTTTCTGGAGTGCAGTGACCCTTTCACAGGTCACTGGAACCTTGAACTCCTGGGCTCAAGCGATCCTCCTGGCTCAGATTCCCAAGTAGCTGGGACTACAGGCCCAAGCCACCACAACAGGCTAATTTTTAAATTTTTTTGTAGAGATAGAGTCTCACTATGTTGCTCAGGCTGGTCTCAAGTGATCCTCCTATTTTGGCCAGCTGGAATATTCAGTAATCCCAGTGCTTTGGGAGGCCAAAGTGGGAGGATTGCTTAAGCCCAGGAGTTTGAGGTTGCTTAAGCCCAGGAGTTTGAGGTTGCAGTGAGCTATGATCATGCCACCGCACTCTATCCAGAACAACCAAGCAAGACCCTGTCTCAAAAAAGAAAAAAAGATATATGTTTAAGGATAAAGATGGGGAAGGAATGCATAAAATGATAATTTGTCAGTGTGAAATAATGAGTGTTTTTTCCAAGTTTTTCATATTTTTTTTTTGAGACAGAGTCTCACTCTGTTGCCCAGGCTAGAGTGAGTGCCATGGCATCAGCCTAGCTCACAGCAACCTCAGACTCCTGGGCTCACGTGATCCTTCTGCCTCAGCCTCCGGAGTAGCTAGGACTACAGGCACATGCCACCATGCCTAGCTAAGTTTTTCTATATATTTTTAGTTGGCCAATTAATTTCTTCCTATTTTTAGTAGAGACGGGGTCTCGCTCTTGCTCAGGCCGGTTTCGAACTCTTGACTTGGAGCGATCCACCCGCCTAGGCCTCCCAGAGTGCTAGGATTACAGGCGTCAGCCACCACGCCCGGCCTTTTTCATATATTTTTATAGTTCAAAATTACAATACATTCATCAATACAGCCAGTCTTTCCAATCTGCTCAGAGTTAGAAAATTCTGCATTTCTAGATAGCAGTATTACTTCTGGATTAACTCCAGCTTCATCCATCTGTACAGTCCTAGAATGAGACATGGAAGGCTGAGGAGATAGGGAACATCTATTAGTTCTGATAGCCCAGTACCATCTCTCCCACTTGGGGAATTGCTCCTTCCCACCTGCCCCCCACCCCAGGTGCCAGTTACCAATTATAGTATTCTACCACACCACCCCTCCACAAAAGAAAAACCAGGGGGACATGTGACCCAAACTGGACCAATGCAAGTGCTACAATCTCTTGACTATTGGCTAAGAAGTAGGATGTGACCTAAGCTGGCCAATATGAGTCTTCCCCTGAAATTTCCTGAATTGGAAATTCATAAATTCATATCCTGAATTGGATATGAAGGGAAGCTTTCTCTTTCCCATTGGATCAACAACTATAAGAGTGTGACCTCAAGAACATTAGCATCATTGTCCACCCACCACATGTTAAGTCCTGAGAGAATGAGGCAATGTGACTGGACTGAAGCACCAAGATTTAGAGGGAGAGAGGGATGGTCTTCTTCAAGGAGACTTTTCTCAACCTATGCTAGCTCCAATCCCACAGCATGGCCATGGCCTTAACATTGTAAGCATGTTTAGGCTTACAATCCTAAACTCTAGGAGTGTAAGGACCATGTCACTGTGGCCCACTCCCATCTAGCATAGTACCTGGCTCAACAAATATTACTGCATAAATAAATGAATGTGTATATATTCCACCCAGGACTTTCCCTTCCATTGGCCACTCCTACCCCCCACTCCTACCCCCCAACTCCATGGCTACCAACCCTTTCCTCCTTACTCTTCTCTCACTAAATTTATGTTTCTATATTTTTTCCTTTCAGCTTTGGGGAGGGCCTCCATGTGGTCCCAGAACATATATGTATATCTTTAAATAGTTGCTTTCTAGAGAAAAAAAACCTACTATGTTTTTTATACCAAAGGGATAACTATAACAGTAAACTTTGCAGACCAAGTATGAAGCAACGGTGGAGACATAGCAGGCTGCAGAGAAAGAGAGTTATTTTAAAGCAGTTAGGGCCTTATGACAACAGTGGTCCTCAAATTTCACTCCATAAGAAGTCCTTCCTGCTTTTGAGTTGAGCAGATGCAAGATGAAAATGGGTGAATCAATAATTTCCAGTATATACAAAAGTGAAGGAAAAGGATCTTTTGCTTCTGTCCCTATGTTTGTCTCCTGTTTCCATTTGGTACAGCTCTAACTTCTCTGAGGACAGACGGTGATGAAGAGGCCAAGTGCACAGCAGACAAAGAGTACCACAGTCATGTGCTATCTCCTTGTGTTGTGCCTTGGCACATACTTGTCATCTAATTTTACTTTGGAGATAATAAGGAATTATTAAACATAATGATGAAACCATTTTGTAGATCAGTGAATATACATATTTTGTGTCATGAGTGGGGTATGTGCAGCTGTGAACATCTGACTCTCTGCCAGCCTGCCCCCAGAGTGTTGGTCTCTGTACCATCTCATGGGTAGATCCTCCCGACATCACAGAATCCTGCTTTTATGTGCTTGGGAATAGTATAAAGAAATAATTATTCAGTGCTTTGGCTGAGTGGTTTGATGGACCAACATGTCTTGTATTTTGTCTGTGCAGCCTGAAACACTGTAATCACCTAGTAATGACAAAGCAACTTAAACCTTAATTTGGATCCAAATACTCAGGCTATTAGCTTTTTTTTTTCGAGACAGAGTCTCACTCTGTTGCCCAGACTAGAGTGCCGTGGCGTCAGCCTAGCTCTACAGCAACCTCAAACTCCTGGGCTCAAGCAATCCTTCTGCCTCAGCCTCCAGAGTAGCTGGGACTACAGGCATGCGCCA
>CAUYRT010036798.1:0-25701 GCA_963574885.1 Lepilemur ruficaudatus | reverse complement strand
TAGCCTAGTTCACAGTAACCTCAAACTCCTGGGCTCAAGCGATCCTACTTCCTCAGCCTCCCCAGTAGCTGGGACTGCAGGCATGCGCCACCATGCCCGGCTAATTTTTTCCATATATATTTACTTGGCCAATTAATTTGTTTCTATTATTAGTAGAGACGGGGTCTCGCTCTTTCTCAGGCTGGTTTCGAACTCCTGACCTTGAGCAATCCGCCCGCCTTGGCCTCCCAGAGTGCTAGGATTACAGGCGTGAGCCACCGCGCCCGGCTCTTCCTTGCCATTTTAACAGTGTGAGAATAATTATTTTTTTAGCAGCAGTCATCATTGTATTTTATACCACTTAGTATAGTAGTATATAAAAATGACAAACTTAAGCATAAAATTTACAACATACAAGAATGAACCAAATAACAGCTCCTGTTAATTCTATTTTCTAGTTATCCCTCCCAAACATTCCCTTTTGATTTACAATGTCTTTACACACCCAGTTAGAAGAAAATCTTTCCTTAGTTTTCATTCTATTCTCTCCTAATATAAGACATCCAGAATGTTGGTAAAAAGACCTCCAAGTATTCATCTAATGTGTTCATTTATAAGTTCAAAGTAAGTTGTAAGCCTTAGTCATCAACTATTAAAAACTTTTTAAAGTACCACACAATCTCAGTGAAAATTTTAAAAAAACAACTTAAGTCTTATCTTAAATACAAAATAGCATTGATATATACCCAGGAGGGAAAGGACCCTATTTAGTTTAATTAGCAGAGTTGCCTAAATATCTAGATCAAGAACTAGAGAAATAGAAGAGTCTGAGATAAAACACTCAAATGAGTCAGAAAAAAAAGTTTAAAATGAATGAAAAGATCACATAAACAACTTGTTGTTTAGGACCTTAAATGTGTTAAAATACCAGCCACCAGATACAATGAGTACTGTTTTGGAAATAGTAAGAACTAGGTTAAGAAATTAGGAAAAAGTCCACACCAAACACCTTGAGATTCATGTTTTAGCAAGCAATGATGCAAATGCCAAGTTCAAAATGGTAGAGTTTGGCAGTGAGAACCCATGCTGGATGGAAATAGAAGCAGTGGGAAATAAGGATTTTGCCTTTAAGATCTGGTACATATCTGGCATGTTATGGCATTCTAACTTAAAGGTATATCTTTTTATCAATCTTATTTTTTCTTCAAAATCACTGAGAGTCAGACCCAGTTTCACATGCCAGCTTTACCACTTAATTTTTGGGTCTCAGTTTCTTCATTTGTAAGAATAATACCTGCTCAGATCTAAGACTGTTTTAAGAATCCAATGAGGTAACACGAGGTAGACTTAGACCTAACAACTTAATTTTTTTCCCTAAGCAAATGCCTAGATGTTACCGAATTTGGAGTAATGAGTTGTCTTTAAAAATTTAGATCTTTGTGTTTAGCAATTTGTTCATTTACCCACAATTCCTTTGGTCCTAGGCAGTGAAGTGGATACTAAAGATGAAGGCAAAAAGGAGAACAGTGAAAGAAGCAAGCTAAGAAATTCTTTTGCCTTAAACCAGTGATTCTGAACATTGCCTGCACATCAGAATCACCTGGGGAGATTTAAATATATTGATGCCTGGGCTCCACCTGCAGAGATCCTGATGTAATAGATCTGGCATAGGGCTTGGGCATCAGGACTTTAAGAGCTTTCTTAGGTGATTCTAACACACTGCCAAGGTTGAGAGTCACTACCTTAAGCTAATATAAAGTGCAAATCGTAATGGTGAATACAAATAACTTAAGACAAACATACAGTAAGCACCTCAGCTTTCCAATCTTAGCATAATTTACCACTGTTAGCAAAACATTTTATATAAATGATAGCCCACAGTAAGGATGTGTCAACATTTAAAAATAACAATAATGCAAAGCAGCAAAACTGCCAAATCAGTAGTACCAATAATGAATGGCACAGAATTCAACAGGAAGTAGATGGATATGAGCTGCGTTGGTGAAAGACAACTATAAGGAAAAGGAGAAGCTGGGCTCTGCAAAGGGCTTTAGCTATTTGGGGGGTGGGGAGGAAAGCAAGGTTACTACAAATGAGGGAATAAGAAGAACCAAAAAGTGGGGGGAGTCTTTTGTAAGCAGATCAGTTTGGCAGAATAGAGGAATTAGAGATAATAAAGGGTGGAGTAAGATAAAATTAGTCTAATTTTGGTATGCCTTGATACGCTAATATCAAGTCTAATTTTATTCTGTAGGTCATAGGTAATGGACACCTGCTGAAGCTTTCTGAGTAGGAACCTCCATTAATAAAAATTAATCTGTCAGCAACGCAGAAGTACTGGTGTCCTCAATATGGCTTCACAAAACCTGGAAATCAGACTGCCCTATGAGAGGTAACTATGAAATCAAGACAGATGGTATCACAGCTAGATTCATTCATGGATTCATTCATTCATGGATTCATTCATTCAACAAATATCTGAAGACCCAGTATGTTTTAGGCATTGGTTTTACTAGCATACTGTCTTCATGGAGCTTACACTCCAGTGGGTGGAGACAATATATGAGATTAAATAACTAAAACATATGTTATAATAGTGACAAATGCTAAGGAGAAAACATAAGGCAAGGAAGGAGGTATGAAATGTTAGGATTTGGAAGTGGATAGGGTAACCAGGTAACAGGCTTCGCTGAGGAGGTGACTTCTAGTTAAAGGAGGGATAGAGAAGAGAACTTCAGAGAAAAGAGCAAACGCAAAGACCCTGAGGCGAGAATGTGTGGATGGAATAGAGAAGACCAGGGCAAGAGAAGGTAAGAGATAAAGTCACAGAGGTAAATTGCAAGGAGGTAAAATCTTAGAACATGTTGGGACTTGACAGAGACAGAACTTTTATTAGGGGATGGGCAAAAACCTACCGAACGGGCACAATGAGCACTATCTGGGTGACGGGCACACTTATAACCCTGACTCAAGTATAACATAATCGATACATGTAACCAAAAGCATTTGTTCCCCACTCTCTGTAGTATTTTGAAATTAAAAAAAAAAACCCAAACTTTTATTCTGAAGAAGATGGGAAGCCACTGGCGGGTTTTGAGCAGAAGTGACATGTTCTGACCTACTTTTTAACTTGATCATTCTGAGTGTTTCACTGAGAACAGGCTGCTAAGGGGGAGGGTTGGGAAAGTGGGAGCAATAGTAGAAGCAGGGAGACCAGACAGAAGGCTATTGTAATAACCTAGAAATCATAGCGGCTACTTCCAGGGTGGTTGGAACAGGGTGTGGTGAAAAATAGTCAAATTCTGGGTTTATTGTAAAGACAGCCTACGGCTTTGCTAATGAACTATATGTGGATCGTAAGAGAAACAGGAGTCAAATATAACAATGAGCAACTGAAGAATGCAGATGTCATTAACTAAGGGAGAAGGACTGCAGAAGCTGCAATATGCAAATGTTTGATACTTTAAGGCTTCCTTCTAGCCCCATCCCTGCAAAACTCTGCTAGTAATGTGACAGCATATTAATTTATCCAGAGAAAAATTGTTCACTGCTTTGTTACACAAAGACCTGACTTGGTCTTGGTGTTGGGTATATATACCTCTTATGGAGGAAGATGCCATTAAAATTTCAGACTATATGGGTAATTTCCCTGGTCCTAATTTCATGCTCAAACTGTTAAAAGAAATTTGTAATTTGAAGGTGGTTCAGGCCTGTAATCCCAGTACTTTTAAGAGGCTGAGGCAGGGGGATTGCTTGAGCCTGGGAGGTCCAGGTTGCAATGTGGAACTGTGCCACTGCACTCCAGCCTGGATGACAGAATAAGACCCTGTCTCTAAAACAAAACAACACAAAACAAAATACATACATATAATTTTTTCACCATGTGCCTGACCTATCTGAAAAAAAGAATCTAGTTCCGTCTGTATTTAGTAAATTAGTTGTTAGTCTACTTTTATACATAAGTTTCATCAGCCCAGCTAAAACGAATCTGTCCCTGAGAGAAAGAGATTTGGGTTTAGTATGCTGATGCTCAAGATTCTGAGTTTAGCAGGCAGAGGACTAAGATTCGGACCACTGCAAGTTCACTAAGGATTCTTGAGATGTCCAAGAATTATTGGGAAGCTTATTAAAAATTGATTCCTTATTACCAGTTCCAAAAAATTCTGATTAAGTAGTACTAGGACAGAACCCAGAAATCTGCTTTTGAGAGAAACACATTGAGATTCTGCTGCAGTCAAGAATGTTCTAAGGTATTGTCATACCATAAAGTTCTTAAGAGAGGTAGCCAGTCCCCTTGGCCTTGTCATGGCTACTTTCATGATCTTTAAACTTCTAAAGCCATGTTTCTCAACATATGTTTATAACGCAGTGTAAATACTAGGATTCCTGGTGGCATGCTTAAGCTCAAAAAACACTAAGCTAATTCAGCAGCAATTATAATGTAGTCATGACCAGAGAACATCAATGTTCTAAGTGTCTATAAAAGCATCCATGTTACTACACTATTAACTTGGTTGCTATTTAAGACTGTGTCATATTTCAGCAGAAAACTCACTGTCTACTATCTACTCAAAGGAATCAAAATAGGTAAGAGCAAAGGCTCTGGAAGCAGACTGCCAGCATTGTATCTGCTCTACTGCTTATTACTTCTGGATGCTTGGTCATACTTTTTAACCTCATATGTGCCTCACTTTTACTCTACTATAAAATGGGGTTAATATAAGTATCTACCATGAAGGGATATTTTAAGATGAATATATGTTAATACATAAAGTATTAGCTTATAATCAGCACTTAAATGTTATCTAGATGCAAAACAAGAAAGAATCCACAAGGCAAAGTTCTCTCATGTTCCAATAAACCCACTACCTGTCTTTGGTGCAGTCTGGCATTATGCTGTTTTCTTGCTTATATAGTATGTTATACCATGGCCTACCTATACTGTGTCATTCCAACCACTAAACCAAATGTTCCATCTCATAGACACTGCCCTAACAATCCATACGTGCAGATATAGCAAAGATAAATTTTACACACTGCTTAAGGTTTTGTAATACATTATATTTGTGAGGAATTTGTGGTAAACCAGCAAGAATGTAAGAAGGAGAGGCAGAGAGAAAACTGAGAATGTTGTTAAAAATAATTCAAGCATAAGAAAGGTCCTGAATGAAGACAATGATAGAAGGAACGTAAACAGGCTAGAGATATTGTTAAGTGAAAAGTATACCTGTTGATATATGCACAGAATATAAAAGATACAAAAGGAATTGGTAATATTGGCTGCCTCTCAGGGAAACTGGGTGGCTGTAGAACAGGGGTGGGAGGGAATATTTCCTCATGCCCTTTCCTACCATTTTAAGCCTGTGATTATAGTTCCTATACAACTAAAGTAAAAAATGTTTTAAAGTTAATGGAAATGGAATAACAGAATCTAACAACAGGAAGAAAGAATTTACAGGACTTAAATACCAAATGAACATGAGAGGAGAGGCTAAGGGTGAAAAAGATGATGCCAGTGTTCTTACTGTGCACTTAAGAGAATAACGGTTGGATGAACAGAAATGCAGTGGTTGGCTGGAGGTTCTGATAACAAGAGAAAATAATAGCAAATGGATATTGAAATTATCATCTAGTTCAAAAACCCCCAAGTAGCCATTTGTCCTCAGTATCATGTCTAATTTCTCCTATCCAGGGTTTTTTTTAATATTCATAAACATATAAGAACTTTAATTTTCTGGCAAGAAGATGAGAGAAGTCTGTGCACAAGAGACAGAAAAGAGCAAATAATATCTAGTCCCATACTGTGTGTTTTTCTGAGCAGTCCTTTTTCTAAAAGAAAAGGTTTCACAGCAGATGAAGAAACACTTTCACTAGGGTCTTTGCAAAGCTTGAAGTGTATGTACACGGTCATTTTGGTATCCATAAGGCTTTGCAGTTTTATGGGACCTGTTAGGAAAATGCACCCTGGGGGGTCAAATGGTCCCAGCAGTGGCATGGCAAAGCACCAGTGATGGCAGCATATGCTTAGACACAATGTACAAAGAGGCATCCAAAGTGTGGATACATTCATAAACAGAAGAAACACCTACAGATTACCAGAAATAATTGGGGGTAGCAGGTGTTTCATAGGGGATGAAGGAGGGTGAGCTGGGGAATATGAGAATTAATGAAGCTGTGACCTCTTTCATACCAATACACAGTGCCTACACTGTGCACTTGGTACTAGGCTAGGCACTAGATAAAAAGACATGGTTTCAGTTACCAAAGAACTCAGTCTTGTTACCAGGGCAAATGTCGGAAGCAGACAATGACAGAACCTCCCAGAACATTTCAATGTTTCAATTTTAAAATAGAAACTTTAATTGGAGTTCAAAAAAGTTCACTAAACTTTCTTGGGTCGGTTTGATCCAATCCCCGCCCCCACTCCCCTATTTTAGAAGAAAACTGAAGCCCAGCCATACAGATTAAGTGATTTTTCCAAAATCACACAGTGGCTAGAAGTACAGCAGGGAAAGGCCAAATCTCCTAACATTCAGAATCATTCTTTTCTACTACATCACAATACCTCATTTATACTTCATTAAGCAGATGCCTCTATTCTGGTTTTTCATTTACAGTTACATGGAAAACAACTGTGGTGATAAAAGCATGGCTCCAGAATCAGACAAACTTGGGATCTGAATTTTCTGACAAATTACACTACTTTGTTTAATATTAAGCTGTTTCTAATAAAACAGCTAAATGTTCTGGAAGAAATTATGATAAACCTATTCTTTTTTTTTTTTTAATAGAGACAAGGTCTCATTATGTTGCCCAGGCTGGTCTCAAACTCTTGGCCTAAAAGATCCTCCTGCCTCAGCCTTCCAAAGTGGTGGGATTAGAGGCATGAGCCACAGCACCCAGCCAATAAACCTATACTCTTAACAAAAGATTGGGCATCTGAGTTTGCACCTGCTTATTAGTCTTCATACTCCTGTTCCAGGATTTTGTAACAGATTATATGGATATTACTCAGCAAAGCTAACTGAAAAGAAGTGAAAAGAACAATATTAATACTAATCAATGACTTGTTAAAAAACAGCCACACCAAATAAACTTTAGAGCTTACTTCATCCTACAAGGGGAACTAGTAAATTAAGGAGGTAATACATAATCAGGGAAATGGCAGTTTAAAAGGATAAATATTTCTCATGTGTTTTAACAGAGCCCTCAAATTTCTCATCTATTTACACCATTTTCTACATCTCTACTAAATAATTTTGATAAAGCTGTTTCTCAAAAAATGCGTTAAAACTGAAACCATTGTCTAAACCACAAGCATGTACTTTTTTTAATACAAAAAATTGTTTATCACTGAAAACACTGCCTAAACTGAAAGCATAACTTCTCAATTCTGGTATTCTAGAAATTGTACATAAATATTCTACTGGTTAGGTTGAAAGGAAAAAATATGCTAACCATATTTTTCAGCCCTAAAATTCTCTTTGCATTCATGTCTTAAAAATGCTGAATCAGGCAGGGCACGGTGGCTCAGGCCTATAATCCTAGCATTTTGGGAGGCTGAGGCAGGAGGGCTGCATGAGGTCAGGAGTTTGAGACCAGGAGGGAGACTCTCTAGTCTCTACAAAAAATAGAAAAATTAGCAGGGCATGGTGCTGTAGTCTCAGTTACTCTGGAGGTTGAGACAGGAGAATCGCTTGAGCCCAGGGGTTTGAAGTTACAATGAGCTAAGATGATGCCACTGTACTCTAGCCCAAGACTCTGTCTCCAAAAAACCAAACAAAAAACAACAATGCTCTATCAGGCCAGGTGTGGTGGCTGACACCTGTAATCCCAGCACTTTGGGAGACCAAGGAGGGAGGATCACTAGAGACCAGGGGTTTCAGACCAGCCTGGGCAACATATAAAGACCTCCTCTCTACAAAAAATTTAAAAGTTAGTTGGGTGTAGTTGTGCACACCTGCAGTTTCAGCTGCTTGGGAGGCTGAGGCAGAAGGATAGCTTGGATACAGGCCTGTGAGGCTGCAGTGAGCTATGGTCATGCCACTGCACTCCAGCCTGGGCAACCCTGTCTTTGGGAAAAAAAAAACCACAAAAAAACCCAAACCAAAAATTGCTGAATCATGAAATAAAGAAAATCGACAATTCAAGTAGTTCATCTCAAATTTCAAGCTTCCTAAGTGTGGTATCTTGATCTTGCTAAGCATTTAGAAGTAACTGAAGAGTCAAGCTCATTCTCAGAAACTGTGAACTCAAGGGTACAACTAAAAGCACTTATTTCTGCAAGTTATTTCACTTTCAACTTCCTGTTTTATTTAGACAGCTCATCATGACCATTTCAGGTAATGATGCAGAAGTTAAAAAAATCCAACTTCCTCTTTATAAAGTGATAAAAACTTCAGCAGTTAGTTATGAGAATGGATGATTTTACTAGCTTGTACAAAAATACTTGCAAGGAATTATAGACCATCATCACCAAATTCTCATGGTTTACTGCTTTAAAAAAATATAACAAAGATAAAAAGCAATATTAAAATATATTTGGCAACAAAACCAATATGCTAGGAGATAAGAAGAAACTGGTCACAGATCTTGTTATAAAACCAAGACAATTAATGTTATTAATTAAAACACTGTGACAGCTAAAGATTATCTTAATTGGCACTTTGAAATACATACATATTTTCCCAAGTTTAACTAAAAACGCATTCTAATCTAATGTCAAAGACAAAAGTCCAACAACACTGGTAAATTTGTATGACTTGGGAACAATAAACTTTGAAGTTTATTATCTAAATTCTTTGTGAAATGTGGTTAAAATAGAAGAATTTTTTTTTTTTTTTACTTAAGATAGAAGAATTGTGCTAACAGTATTGGGCTAACAAATATTAGCCCAGTATTTTCACTGTAATTTAATCTTATTTGAATCATAACTGTTTACCTCAAATAAACATTTCATTATAGTTTTATTTCCAGCATAAGCTCACAGGTCTTTTTTTTCCTAACTCTTAAACATTTATGACAGTCAGTTTCTAAATCAGAGAAAAACTAATGCTGAAAGTGTCGTTCAATGACTGGTAAGTGTGGAGCACACTCTTCACCATTTCAAAATGGCATGCCATGTGTAGGTATATCAAATTATTCTGTACATCAGACTCCTGGATCATACAGTCCCTTCCCCCATCCCAATCTCTTATTTAAAAAAGAGCCAAGACAAGTTTACACAACACTCATTTCGTGCACATTTTGTAACAGCCACAATGGGAAACAAAAGACATAATTCTTGTCCTATAACAAGTTACCTAGCGAGGTCATTCTAATTTCTCCCGGCCCTAGAGTCACGTATTTACTGAAAAGCCTAACTATTATGAAAGGTGTGCAACTGTCAGGAAAAAAAAAAAAGTTATTCCACCTGAGATTATGCTTTTGCATTTAAGACACTTTTCAAGAAATAAATACACAAATTGCACACTGACAAATCCAGCTATAACCAAAGACTCCACAGCAGAGAATCAAAGAAGGCAGGATGCTTTTGTTCAGACTTGAACGTGTTAACATGAAACTTATGTGTTACATAAAACCTTTTGGAGATTAAGAAAACCCATTAGCTATTACTGATTTATTATGAAGAAACCGAAACCTAGTTTTCAAAAATTACGGTGAAGAGGATGTAAGGCCGGGGCCGGGGGGGTCCGGGCGGGGGGTGGGGGGCGCGGTACACGGACACACAATGGATCAACGCAGTGTCTACGGGGGAAAGGGCTGGTGTCCAAACTCTGAAGCAGATGCCCTGAGGCTTACACATGTACTACAGAGAACAGGCGACAAATAGTACGTGAGAAAAGGAGTGGATGTGTAGCGGGGTGGACAGCACTTAGGGACCTTTCTCCCCGTCGCCGAGTCGTGACAGCAGAATCACTTCCTGAGGAAGGAGGAGCAAAAGGGAAGTTGAGAGGCCACCCTGACCAGGAAGTGACTCGCCCTAAACTAACCCCAATCGCACCTAAAAATGGGGGGATGGGAGCCCCAACAGCTAAAGGCGGCAAAGTAACCGCTTCCAGATACACGGCGAAATAAGCAACGCCCTCTCTCGTAATTACAAGAAGGAGTCCACAGCCACGATCCAGTAAGGGAAAAAAAGTCTCTTCTCTTGCAGCAAGGCCACTGGGCTGTGCCTCAGGCCCAGGAGGAAAAGAGGGGAGCTGAGGAATGGGAAACTGGGGCCACCGTGAGGCAGAGGAAAGCGCCTTAAGAGCGAAGCGTCCCGACTGCAGAGACCGTATGTCGGCACAGGCCATACAGCTTCTCTCTCCTGGGGACACTGCCAGGCCTCCTACCGCAGCCGGGTCGGGCCCCCTGTTCCCTGTCGGGGGAGGAGGTAAGCGAGAGAGGCGGACCCCTTACCTTCTCCTCATCCGACACCCGATCCTCGAAGTCGGCCATCTTGGGCTGCTCTGGCCCAGCCCGGCCGCAGGCGCGAGGCAGGCCGGGAAGGAAGCAGAGGGATGGAATCGCCGCGGGGGCCGTCGCAAGGGCCCGCCCGGAAACGCAGAGCAGGAGGGCGCCATGTCAGTTACGCGTGGGGGGGGGGGGTGACAACTGCCAGCGCCAGCGCCCTGGGACGTCGGCTCTTCCTTAAGTGGCTGGAAGTCTAATCTCTTTCTGAGTTGCAGTCACTTCGCCGTTCCTCTGCTGGACGCTGGCAGCCCGTTTCGACTCTTGGCGCCTGGGCTCCATCCGACCCAACAGCAGTTGCTACTCCTATAAGCTTTCCCGGTTCCGGTGATCTCCATGGCAGCCGAGTCCAACGCACTTAAGAGCTGCTCGGCCTCTGGAACGATCGGTGGCTTTTCCAATCCGGGAATGGGGTGAATGGAAGCAATGACGCTTCACTCCGGGGTCACATCTCAGTCCAGTTCCTTCAGAACAGACGCTGCCATCTGTCCTTCCCCGCCCTCCCCCCGCCCCCCAAGGAATAGGTAACCCCAGTCTTAGGACTCGCTCCCCCACCTCCCAATCTTCTCGGTCCCGGTTTCCCAGGACTCTCAGCCTTCACGGAGGCCAACTTCAGGTCCGCCACTATCCCAGGATTCCCGACTCCGGGTTTCCTGCCCTTCCCTCCCGGCTCCCGGCGCCTGCGGGAGCGGCAAGATGGCGGAGCGCGGCGGCTTTGGTGAAGCCGCAAGTGCTGTGTCTCTTTCTGCACCTGCTCCCGGCGTGAGCCCGCCGCTGGGCTGGAAGGAGCGGCTGCGGGCCGGGCTGGCGGGGGCTGGGGCCTCGTTGTGGTTCGTGGCTGGGCTGGGGCTGCTTTACGCTCTGAGGGTCCCGCTGAGGCTGTGTGAGAACTTGGCAGCGGGTGAGAGGACCAGACCTCCCGGGGACGGGCCAGGGGCCAGGACAGGTGCCGGGGGCAAGGGCCAAAGGGCAGAGATTCTCGGTAGTCATCGAGGGCTTCGGAGAAGCCGGTGATGCGCGACCAAGTGAGTTATTTTTCTCCTGGGCCGCGACCCCGCAGCTGATTTTCAAACCTGAACTGCAGCTACCGGCTCCTCCCTAGAGCTCTTAAGATCCGCCCTCTCTCCTACTTAGATCCTCGTTTACCGGAGGAAAAGCCACCTGACAAGCTGTAAGCCTCAGGTGGAAGGACAGAAGAGACCATTCTCAGATTTAGATACAGAATTTATATACACCCCCACCATTGGTAAAGTCCTTGAAAATCATTCTTTCGAGTCTCCCGCCGCCCACCTTAGAGAACTCACACCGCGAAGATGAGCACGTCTGTAATTCAAGGATTTCCAAGAAAGAAAATACCGTGATCTTAGTACTATTGTTTTAAAATAGTTCTATTAAGAAATAATTTTCGTGGTATTTGTGTGTCCCTTTAGGCTTTATCTTGAGTAATAAAATAGAACAGTACAGCAAGTAAAGAAAGACACCCTCCCCCCTACCCGCCCCTAAACAGCAGTGGGTTTGTTCGTTAGTTCTTTCGACATCTATAGAGCGCTTTCTATGTAGTCTGGACTGAAGATACAAAGATGCATAAGAAGTGATGACCTCGTGGATTCTGAGAATACTGTACTATTATTTAGTTGTAGACAGGGCAAAGTGGATGGAGCCAGGGCCTCTTGTCATGTCATTATAATATTTCACTGAAGCCCTAAGAAGCAACCTCTGAACAAGATGGAAGTATTTATTTCTGTTTCTCGATGACTTTGGCTGTCTGTACACTGGTTTATTTTCTGTAGCAAAAGAAGGCAATGTCCCCTCTCCTATAACATGAGACAACAGGAAAGACTGTAAGATAACGTTCTGAGATATTTGTACACTCAAACAGGCTAGACTGAAGAGCTAATTTGGTGGCTCTGTAACAAGTGAATGAAGCGTTTAATCGTGGTTGGTATGCGCAATGGAATGTTATTCATTGATATTTATTTTTCTACATGTTAACCAGATGCACCATTTAGATGAGAATAGTTGACTATAATAGATTTTTATTTCTTTCTAAAACTCAAAGTGTTTATGAGACTTTTATTTGAAGTGGAGAATCTGATCCAGGATTTCAGTAAGTCAGGTGCAAAGAACTCTCAGTTTGCTGCTTTTTTCTTTGAGCTATTTTGCCTCTCTAGCTGTCATACCAAATACTACACTGTTTCTTTCCCTCTAATTTGAAACACTGATTTGTATCTCACCAAAATAATCAGGGAGTAGTTTTCAACCTTCTTTGTTTAGCTTCTTATCCTTACGGAGTTGCAAAAATTCTCGTCTAAATTATGATTTATAAGTGCTTTTATTCTCAAAAGCGAGCTGATTTGCTGCTCATTTAACCAACAGTGTAAAATCCTACCTTTACATGTGTGAATGCATTTTTAACATATGATAAAATGTTCTTTAAAGTAGCTTTTTAAAAATTACAACTTTCTCAAATGAATTTCACACTAAATATTAATACTACTTGTGTACCTCCACTCAAAAAGACACCTGCATATTTGTAACTTAAGTACTTTAAATTTGTATTTTTTTATTTGCATTTTTTAAACTTTGATTTTTTTTTTTTTCCTTTTGACAGTGACAGTATTTTTAAATTCATTGACACCCAGATTCTATGTGGCACTTACAGGGACATCTTCTTTGATATCAGGACTAATATTTGTAAGTAGTTTCCATTTCCTTCATTCATGTTTTGTTATTTATCTAAAGATCTGCCCTGTTATATGGTTACAATAATTATAAATTATAATTACTTATGGATTAGCATTTCCAAAATGTGTTCAGCATTTGAAAAGAGAATTACCTATTCAACAAGTTTGGGGAACACTACTTCTCCTTGTGCACTTGTAGAGATTTGAACGGCTTATTATATACTGTAGTGGAGGAGGGGATGGGGATGAGGTAGACATTAAATACCTGCAGGGCCCAAGTTGGTAACAAAGATGAGTGAAATGGGCAGAATTTAAGAATTAAATTCCTTATGGGTAATCTGGACAGTGCATACTACTTCTAAAAGGGGCTAAAGCTAATTGTTGCCCTGTAGACTTGTGACTAGTATTACCAGATCTTCCAATTTTTCAAATGACTTAAAGAGAACTTAGATATACAGATTTTATATAAATTTTTCAATATTTTAATTTATTGGCAACATTGAGCAGACTAAAATTTGTCTCTTGTATTCAGCCTGTAGTTTTTCCAAGCCCTAGTTTCTTCATCTGTGAACTAGGGATAATAATAGTATCCACTTTTAGTATTATGAGGACTAAATGAGATAATGTGTGTAAAAGTTTGTATTAATGACCTGGTAGCTGGCTCAAAGTGAGCACTTAATGAATTTTGGTCATTACTATTCTGAGACGTCCCACAATAAAGAAATGTGCTTAACTTTAATTCAACTTTTCCTTGCACAAGGTATCATTTTTATTAAAAAATGTGTATTTAAAAATTTTGTAATCCCCATTAACATCCCTGGGATCTAGTGTTTCCTAATGTACTCTTTGGGAAAATACTGCTATAGATAAAAATCTTAAGTTATATGCCATGCACAGCCAATGGATTTTTCTGTTCTTTTTTCTTATCTCTAGGTGGTGCTCTCCAGCTATAGTAGGAAGTATTTGTATTAAACCTTTTTAAAAATAGGCACTAACACTGACCATTTTGTTAAAGTGAAATGCCAGACAAGAAAGAGATTTTTTTCTCTTAGAAAAAAAATAAGCTATTGAGGAATCCAGGTTAAAAGCTACATGTTAGTATAAGCCTCACTATTCATCTATAAAACCTACTTGTAGTTAAGCATATTTTAGCATATATAGTCAATAGCATAAAAAGTCTAAATAAAGAAACTATCTTTAAACAGCTGATGTATTGGAAAAACATTGGTTTTGGAATGAGAATTTTGAATCTCGACTCTGTCACTTACTAGCTGACTTCAGGCAAGTCACATAAACTGTCTAAATCATAATTTCCTCATTTATAAGAAAGGGATAACATATATATGGTTTCTAAAATCTTTTAGAATATTTTTGTAACTCTTTTTAAAACAGGGGTTTTAAATATATAAAAATTAGGATATTCCAGCAGCATTTTAAAAGTTAAATTTTGTCATTACCCTTGTAATACTGATGGATTTTTATTAGCAAAGGTTGTTGTATTTATAATTTCTTTTACTGCCTAGACTTACCCAACTTGTATACACATACATGCAGATATACATATGTAGTGAGGTATATTTGTGAAGCAGTTCAGTGTAATGGTTAGCAGCTCTGAAGTCAGGCAAACCTGAGTGAGAATCCCAGCTCTGATACTTACCAGTGATGTGAGCCAGACCTCATTATTTAAATTTGGAATGTGTGTCCTCCTCTCTAAAGTCAGTTGTTGTGAGGATTAAATACCATAATGCATGTAAAGGGCTTGGCACAATGTTTGGCTCTTAGAGAGCTTTTGGTAAGTATTAACAATTATTATTATCATTGTTCATTTATGTTAAAAAGTTGACTTAAAAGTTGAAAAAGCCTCTAGCTTCATATTCTTAAAAAATCCACCTGTACTTTATATAATGAAGGGCAACATTTATTATTGCCCTTATGATTACTATCCTTGACAGTATTTATCCACTGTTTTTATCCAAGATTTATCCAGTATAAATCTTATCTTTTCTGTCACATAAATAATTTCTGCTTGTGTAATTTCTTCTGGTTGTTTTAAAGAAGTTTCATCCCACTTCTTAGTAAAACATATGGTAGAAGCCAAGCCATGGACACATTTGGTAGTGATTAATTTCTTGCTAACTCAATAAGAGTGAGCAGAAAGAGAAGCCATTTTAGACTGAGCATAAAACAATAGTGGCATGAAAGAAAGGAATGCTGCACCTTGATTTTCTAGCACTTTCCTGTAGTTGTAGCATTTAGTCAGAGGGCCACAATGTAGTAAAAAATGACTGTATACTTTTTTTTTTTTTTTTGAGACAGAGTCTTACTCTGTTGCCTGGGCTAGAGTGCCATGGAATCAGCCTAGCTCACAGCAACCTCAAACTCCTGGGCTCAAGCAATCCTTCTGCCTCAGCCTCCCGAGTAGCTGGGGTACAGGCATGTGCCACCATGCTCGGCTAATTTTTTCTATATATTTTTAATTGGCCGATTAATTTCTTTCTATTTGTAGTAGAGACGGGGTCTCAGTCTTGCTGAGGCTGGTTTCAAACTCCTGACCTTGAACGATCCTCCTGCCTCGGCCTCCCAGAGTGCTAGGATTACAGGCGCCCAGCCTGACTGCATACTTTTGACACCTATGTAGCATATTTGTTCTATTATTTACTGAGACAAAAAATAACATTCCTAGAGGTTTGAAAACTCTGATTGTTTTTGTGATATGCTCTGTTTGTGGTCATAGTAAAACGGTTTAAAAAAAGATTATAATCTCTTAGGCAGTTGTTGATGTGTTTATTCTTCAAATAAATAAAGTAATACATTTGTTCAATACATTTGGCAAGAAACTAGTCTCTCAGTTGGCTTTTTGAGGGAAATGGTCCATAAATAAAAGGAGGAAGATGTTAATTTTATAGTCAAGACATACTAATAGAAAACTAATTACATAAAATTGTTCAAATGAACATAATGAACAATTTCAAATTTCATTCAACAAATATTTATAGAGGACCTTTTATGTGTCGAACACTGCTCTAGATGTTGGGAATACTACGGTAAGCAGATTCTGGCATCATGGAATTTGATCTAGAAGGTGATTAGGGACAATAATTCATTCACTTGATAATTGTTTATTGTGTGGCCTACTGGGTGCCACACTCTGTTTCTAAGCACTGGGTTTACAGCAGTAAACAAAACAGGAAAAAATCCCTGTGCTCATAGAGTTTACATTTTATTAGGGGAATAGATAATAAAAGATAAATAAGTCACACAAATAGTATGTTCTTACTAATAGTGATAAGTGCTGAGGGAAAACAATGAAATAGAGAAGAGCATATAAAGTGTCAGGGGAGAAGGTTGAAATTGTATCTGGAGCAGCAAGGGAAGGTCTCACTGAAATGGTGATGTTTTTAGTAAAGACCTAAAGGAAATGAGTAAGCTAGCTATGCTGCATGTGTTACTTCTACCTCAGTGGGAGTCTGCTTGGGGACTCGAGGAACAGCAGTTATTACAGGTGAAACGATTACTCTGAAAGGAAAGCACAGGATCCAGTGGAACTGCACAACACAGTTGTCTGTTCTGTGGAATCGAGAGAAGTTCCCTCAGGAAGTGTCATTTAAACTGAAACTCACATGAGCCAGGCAAAGGAAGTTTGGAAGGTTGGAATGTCCACATAGGAAAATTTCTGCTAATTTGGCACAGAGAGCTTCTTTGGGTTCCTTTTTTTATAATAGGGATAAGCTATGGAAACACAAAGAAGTGAATATCCTGATTTTTAAATGGTTCAATATGAGAATCATCTTGACTCTTAATCTGTATGTCAATAATATTGCCAAATATTGGAGTAATACTTTTTGGTTCAAAAAGCACTTTCTTATAATTCTTGTTAACCACATTTAATAGACAAGGACACTGAAGTTCTGAGATATTAGAGATTAAGTGACTTGCCGAAAGCACACAAAAAGGTATTTCACTTTTACACAGCATGTGTTATTGGTGCATCTTGTGTTTCTGTGGGTTTTTGTTTTTGTTTTTGTTTTTTGAGACAGAGTCTCACTCTGTTGCCCGGGCTAGAGTGCCGTGGCATCAGCCTAGCTCACGGCAACCTCAAACTCCTGGGCTCAAGCAATCTTTCTGCCTCAGTCTCCTGAGTATCCTGGGACTACAGGCATGTACCACCATGCCCAGCTAATTTTTTCTGTATATTTTTAGTTGGCCAATTAATTTCTTTCTATTTGTAGTAGAGATGGGGTCTCACTCTTGCTCAGGCTGGTTTTGAACTCCTGACCTTGAGCGATCCTCTCACCTCGGCCTCCCAGAGTGCTAGAATTACAGGCATGAGCCACCATGCCCAGCCTCTGTGTTTTGTTTTGAAGGGGAGTGTATTTAAAATGCTGAATTGAACAGGAACTTCTTGAGAGAATGTTTTAATTTGAGCTCATTCATCTGCTGATCAATTACAAGCGAAGGATGTTTTCTGCTTGTCATAGATATTTGAATGGTGGTACTTCCATAAGCATGGCACATCTTTTATTGAGCAAGTATCTGTAAGCCGTTTGCGACCACTGATGGGAAGAACGGAGAGCAGCATTTCAGAACCAGGTTCTTCCAGCAACGGAGAAAGTGAAACCAGCAGGCAGAATTTTTCAGGTGACTACTTTTCTAACATTATTTTCAGAGCTGTATAGTTAAGACTGAGTTTGGCTGTGGAAAATATAAAACTCAAAACAGAGTGCTATGGTTTGAATGTTTGTATTCCCCCCAAATTCAAATGTTGCAACTTAATCACCAATGTGATGGCGTTAGGAGGTGGGGCCGTTGGAAAGTGATTAGGTCATGCGGGCAGGGCACTCATGAATGTGGTTAGTGCCCTTATAAGAGACACCCCAGAGACCTGCTTCCCCTTCCACCATTAGAGGACACAGTGATAAGTTACCACTATGAACCAGAAAGCAGGCCCTTACCTGACACCAAATCTGCCAATACCTTGATTTGGACTTACAAGCCTCTAGAATTGTGAGAAATAAGTTTACATTGTTTATAAGCTGCCCAGTTTATGGTATTATGTTATAGCAGTCCAAATGGACCAAGACACAGAGAAAAGTTTGTCTTTTGTGTAGATACAGGTAATCCATGGCTGGTATAGAGAGCAGTGATCACCAGAGACTCAGACCCTTTATATTTTTTTAGCCTGCCATCTCCAAATGTATTTTTCACCTTGTAATCCAAGACTGTTGCTCTGGCTTCAGACATAATATCCACATTCCAATCAGCAGGAAGGAAAAAAAGGCCAGAAGAAGGACACTCCTTTCTTCTACCCCACTCCACAGCAGCTGAAGATACTTCTCAGCTGTTACATACTTACTTCCTACTGGTCAGCCCATTGTCATATGCCTACTACCTGCCAAAGGGAGGCTAGAAATTTTAATCATTTTCTCAGTGCGTAAGTGCCCAGCCAATAAGCAGGGGAACTTATTACTGATAAAGGAGAGAAGAGAGACAATTAGCCATCCCTGCCAAAAAAGCAAAGTAGGAAAAATACCTTCTCTTTTCAGTATACTTAGAAAGTATCAAAGTCTCAGTTCTTCATGTACGGATATTCCATTGTCATATTTTAATTGTAAACTGTTCCTCTATATGTGTCTGGTAATAGTGAATATTATTAGTGATATGTAATTAGGAAAGTAAAATTTTAATGAGATAACCTTAAGAACATTCCAGCTTGGTAGAGAATACAGACATAGAAATAAGTTGAGAGCAAAAGAATATGGTTAGCTGCTTTTATAGAGTATGTATAAGATACTGTAGTGACTGAAAAGAGGGAGTGGTCAAGTTATTCTTGGAGGGAGGGCCACAAATCTTTCACAGAGGAGGTGCTTACAGCAGACCTCAAAAGTGAGTCAAAGTCTCCTTTTGTTCAACTTTCTCTCCCTGGGTAATTTTATCTCATTCTGTAATATTACCTACCAAAGGCATGTATGCTGGGAGAACCAATTTTAAATTTCTATCCCCAAGGTCACTTTTAAGTTCTAGACCTACATTTCTAACTCTTTGCTAGAAATTTCCACCTTTGATAGCCCTAAGCACCTTGAACTCACTGTGTGCAAAGTGAAACTAAGTATCTTCCTCCAATAGTTCTCCCTTCATAACCCTAAAATCTGTTACTGGCACCCAATTTCCATACTAGAAATCTTTGAGTAGTTTCAATTTATATCTCTTTTATTTCCCCTTCCTTCTCAAAACAGTTAACCTCCAAATTGTATTGATTTCCCCTTAAAAATTATCTCTATCCTACCTTCTTTTATTTCAACACTCATTGCCCCATATCTAGGCCCTTGACATCTCTTTCTTAGACTATTCCTCTAATATTTCTCCTTCTAGAATATCCTTTCCCCTTACTATGTAAAAAAAAGTGGTTCTCAAACTTTCTGGACCCAGGAATCATTTACATTCTTAAAAATTATTGAGGACCTCAAAGAGCTTTGTTTGTATCTAGATTATATCTATCAATACTTATCATATTAGAAATTAAAGCCAAAAATTTTTAAATATTTTAAAAATAACAATAAGCCCATTAACATATTGTTATAGACTGAAATGTGTCCCCCAAAATTCATATGCTAAAACTCTAACCTCCAATGTAACTGTATTTGGAGACAGGATTTTTAGGAGGTAATTAAGGTTAAATGAGGTCATAAGGATGGGGATTCACCTGATAGGATTGACGGCTTTGTAAGAAGAGGAAGAGATCTCTCTCCCCCTCTTCTTCTCCCTCCCCATTCCCTTCTCTGTCCTCCTCCCCCTCCCCCTCTCCCTGTCTCACCTCTCCATCCCCCCTAGCCATGCAAGGACACAGAAAAAGACTACTGTCTGCAAGCCAGGAAGAGAACCTTCACCAGAGCCCAATCATTCTGGTATTCTGATCTTGGACTTCCAACCTCCAGATTGTGAAAAAATAAATTTCTGTTGTTTAAGCCACTCAGTATATGATACTTTGTTATGGCAGCCTAAGCTTACTAATACAGATTTTGATACTGAGAAGTGGGGTGCTACTGTAACAAATACCTGAATATGTGGAAGCGGCTTTGGAACTGGGTAATGGGTTGAGGCTGGAAGAGTTTTGAGTTGCATGTTAGAAATATGGATGTTAAGGGCAAATCTGGTGAGGTCTCAGATGGAAATGAGGAACATGTTATTGGAAACTAGAGGAAAGGTTATCCTTGTATAAGGTGGAAAAGAACTTGGCTGAACTATGTTCTAGCATTTTATGGAAGGTAGAACTTGAGAGCAATGAAATTGGATATTTAGCTGAGGAGATTTTTAAGCAAAGCGTTGAAGGAGCAATTTGGTTTATCCTGACTGGTCATAGGGAAATGTAAAAGGAAAAAGATGAATTAAAAAAGGAATCGTTAAGCAAAAAAGAACCAGATCTTGGAGATTTGTAAAATTCTCAACCTATCCATATCGTAAAAAATAAGAAAACTTATTCTGACAAGAACACTAAGGATGTGGCTGAACAACCAATTAATGTGTGCACCTCATGGACATAATTAGTTATCTCATCAAAAGCCAGGAACAGAGTTGGGTTTATACCAGCAAACACACTGCCCATTTTAACTGAGAGGGACAGGGAAAGCAGGACAGAATGAAGGAAGGCTCTTTGACTTCTTGGATTCCATAGGACCCAACCATAGAGCTATCTATTCAGCTGTGAATGTGTATTGACTTCAAAAATAAAAAGGGAAGAATGACCAAACCCAGGGTTGCCACTCCTACCACAGGCACAGGAGGCAAGGCTGTTTCCTCCTTGGTTTCAAAGAGCAGCCAGTTTCTGGGCCACATGACTCTGCCCAGGGCCTCAGGGGCCAGGACACTCTCATAGCGCACATGGGGGGGGCTATGCCGTAGAGCCATGAGGGTTACAGTGCCACTCCAGTGGGCCTGGAAGGCAGAGTATCAAACCAAAGAGAATTATTCTGAAGCTTTAAGATCTAATGGAATTTGCCTTGCTAGGTTTTGGACTTGCTTTGGGACCCATCACCCCTTCCATCCTTTTGTTTCTCTTTTTGGGAATGGGAATATCTGTCTTATGCCTGTCCACAATTGTACAGTATATTGGAAACACATAACTTACTGGTTCCACGGGTTCACATCTGGAAAGGAATTTAGTCTAAGGATAAATCGTACCTTGAGTTGCACCCATATTTGATTCAGATAATATTTAGATAAGACTTCGGATTTTAGAGTTGATGTTGGAATGAGTTGAGACCTTGGGGGCTATTGGTATGGAATTAATGTATTTTTTTTTTTTGAAGGACATGAATTTTGGGAGGCCAGTGGAAGAATGCTATAGACTGAATGGTATACCCCTAAATCCATATTTTGAATCTCTAATCCCCCATGTGACTCTATTGGAGGTAGGGCCTTTAAGGAGGTGATTAAGGTTAAATAAATGTGGAAACCTAATCTGATAGAATGGATTCTCTTGTAAGAAAAGGAAGATAAAATCAAGTTGTTGGCAAGATTAAAAAAAAGAAGAAGAAGAGAAAGAGACACCACAGCTTTCTCTCTGTGCCGTGTGAGAACACAGCATGAAGGCAGCCCTCTGCCAGGCAGGAAAAGAGCCCTCACCAGAACTCAACCTTGCTGGTGCCCTGATCACAGACTTCCAGCCTCCAGAACTGTTGGGAAAATAAATTTCTGTTGTTTAAGCCACTGAGTCTGTGGCATTTTGTTATGGCAGCCTGAGCTACTACATGTATTACGAAAAATAATTATATTTCCTACAACAAGAAAATTTTAGTCAGAAGACTGGCATTGTTTTACATTTGTTTCACTCTCTTTGATGTCTAGCTTAATAGAAGACTGCTTATTCTGGATCTGTTTCCTCATTGTTGTGATATGTTGTTTTGACTGAAGTATATAAAGAAAGTCTTGTCTCGCACAGATTTGTAGTTGGAAAAGGGAGGAGCATTTTAATAACCTTCTTAGAAAACTGTGCTTATCCTTTTTTGATACTACACCCAAACTTGCTAAGAGGTACTTTCTGAAAGTTTAGTTGCAATGTGGAATCTGAACTTTTCATGCTCTGTTATGTTAAAGTCCACTGGTATATCTTGCATTTTGAATGGATCTGTTACTTACGCATAATTTTATGGCATCATGCATTGGGTGTTTGGAAAATACTTGTTCACTGAGTTATACATATCTTAAGTATTGATACATTTTAATACATAATACAAAAAATCATGTTTATTAGTATCACTACCAATCTCACAGAAAACTAAGTGTGGTAAATTACAGGTTCATGATAGCAGGCACAAGTTTTTCAAAATTCTAACACTTATGTTTTGAGTTTTTAAGCTCAAATTTTATCACTGACAATAAATATTGTTAGTTTTTTTCCTTGAAGTTGACAGACTCACTTTGTTCATTTTTAAGAAAATGTCTGCCAGGCACCCATCTAAATAACCATAAGTTTGTCTGTGACTCTTGGAAGTGTAAGTGGTGTTCCATGACAAAAGTGGCCAGTTCAGCTCACAAAGCAATAGCTTTTCCTGGAAATAATCGTCATACCTGGTATAATGTTTAAAAGAAATTTGACTTTTTACTGCACGATGTGGGAGTGAAGAAACTGATGACTCCTAATACAATTTGATGTCACTGCCTTGACTCTTGCTAAAGCAGCAGTCCCCAACCTATTAGGTACTAGGAACTGGTTTCACGGAAGACAGTTTTTCCACAGGAGGGGAGGGGAGGAGACGGAGCTCAGGTGGTAAAGCCTGGCCCTGTTCCTAACAGGCCATGGACCAGGACTGGGCTGCAGCGTGGGGGTTGGGGGCTGAAGTGCTAAAGAACGAGCAGTTTCACCCACCATTGATTTTGCACAACCAGTTCAACTCTGTAGGACAAGTAAGACAAGTGTGCCGGGGCACAAAATTTAAGGAAGCCCTCATTCTCAGGGTCATACAGCTGAGATCATGTCAACATAGTTAAAAAGGCAAACGATGTCTTAGAATTTATTAGGAAGAGTTGTTACTTTGCAAATTCATGAAGTACACTTTTCAGAACTGATCTAAACACAGATCTGTTACTTATTTTTCTCCTTATAAACCTTTGATGACTAAGGATAATAGCTAAACTCCTTAATATGGCATCTAAGCTCCCTCATCAGTTTCCCCCAGTCTGTTTTCTGACCTCATTTACAGGTCAGAAGATAGCTCTCCCTTCCACCCCTTAACCTGTACTCTAGCCTAGCCATGCTGTGTGGTTTTATGGTACTTCCTCTGCTTGGAATGTTCTTCATTTGGCAACCTTCTTCTTATCTTTTACAATGATTCAATGTCAGTTCAAATGTCACCTCCTTTCTAAAGCCTCCCCTGGTTTCCCCAGAGCAAAATTAGTCACTTTCTTTTTTCTCTTGGAATAAAACACATCTCTACTATAGCACTTACCGTAGTTTAGCCCATTGTTTACATGACTAACTCTCATGCTGTATGTAATTCAGTTAAACAAGTCCAGTTCCAGATGCTGTGCTAGGCTCCAGGAATGTAAAAATGAACAAAATTTTAAGAGATCATATTTTAAAGGGGAAACTGAAAACCAAACAGCTAATCACATTATAATATGGTAAGTGCTATGAATTATGAACCAAATGCTATGAAGACAGAAATAAAGGAATGATTAGGTTTAATTCTGTTTCTTAAGAGCATGTTTTATTCGTCCTTATAACATCTGTGGCTAGCAGTGTGCTTAGCATACAGGGGTTAGATTATAAACTGTTGCTTAAATGAAGATTTAACTGCATTTGATTAAACTATTTCATTTTTTGTCTTTTTTTCCCCTTGTTTTTCAGAATGCAAGGTATGGAGAAACCCTCTAAATCTTTTCAGAGGAGCAGAATATAGCAGGTAGCACATTTTGCTTTCAGTATAAGAATGGCATTGTTCTTAGAGTAAATGTGTTATGGAAACATTTATTTTTATAAATATATCACAGCTTTTCTGGTTGGAGATACTGATATATAATAAGGTAAAATGATTAGCCCAAGGTTTTATTGGTAGCGTTTTAACTGTGTTTAGTTTTATAAGAAGCATTGCTTCAAACTATGTTTGTGATACATAAGTATATATTAGGCCCCTGGTTTATGGCAGAAAGCCTTTTATTAAAACAAAGAATTTGTGACATTAAGAAAACATTGCAGGCGTCAGCATATTCCTATGCATATGTGCTCAATTTCAAAATTTATTTGAGGATTCATTAAAAAAAAAGTCCGAATGTGAATGTAAACTTTATTTGTACAGCATAAAGTGTTTTTATATTGATTTTATACTGCCATTTCCTATGCGTACTACTATGTCTATTTCTCATCCAGTTTTTACTCCAAATGAGAAAACATCTTGAAATTTATAACCAAAGATACTTCAAATTTATTTATGTATGTATGTATTATTTATCTATCTTCCTTCCCTTTTTAGCACCCTGTAGTGAGAATCACTTTTATTTTGAGGAGGGCTGTGTTTTACCTAGAAGTAGACTAGAGCATGTTGTTTAATTCATTGAACAAGAAACACTATGTATCTGCTATGTAGGGGCAGTATGCAAGATGATGGAGATACAAAAATGATTAAGCAATAACCCCTGTGCTTAAGGACTTAATTGTATAAGATTGTGATACCCTGGGAATTGAAAGCTAGGCTTTTATGAAAGGTGCCGTGTAGCCTGTACTAAGACATTCTGCAAGAAACAGGTCCTTGAACCTCTTGGTGTGTTTAATCAAAGTCATTGAGGCTACTCCTTGTTATATTATACAGGGCCCACTTCATGAAGATCTTTAAGAGTAATTTCTTAGTATTAGGAATACTTATACTTCTTTTGACTGATTACTTTGTCTTAATGTAAAAGTCTAAGTTGTGCTGATAAACCACTGTGTGGCTCTAGAAAGCTTAAAGTCATATTGTAGCCAATCCTTAGCAAATGCATAGAACTCTTTGGTATATATTTCGTATGTTAGCTTCATTTATATGTTAGCCATTTTTGTGTCCCAATACTTATTTTTCTTTTACTGAATCTTTTTTATTTACTTCTAATTTAGGTTATTGATATTATACATATATTTTTAACTGCTTTAAATCATTTTTAGAATAATATGGATTATTAATTTTTCTAGTTCTTAGAATACATAGCAAAACTTTGATAAATGAACTATTTGCTTTTTCTTTTTTCTTCATGATAATTTCTTACAGAATAGCTAAAAACTTTAGCAAGGCAATTTATACTGTTAAAAATTTTAAATCTTTGATCATATATGTAAAAACGCTTATAATGTGCTTTTAAAGTGCTTATTTTTTCTGATTATAAAACATGCATATTCATTACAGAAAATTGGAAAGTACAGAGATGTATAAAAAAAGAAAGTAAATAGTATAAAAAAAGAAAGTAAATACCACCTTTTCCCATCAACAGTTGATAACTGCTGTTAGTATTTTAGAGTATTTCCTTACAGTCTTTCTCCTCCACATGCATATACAGAAACAAAACTCCAACACCATAATGTATGTATAGTTTTACATTCTACTCTTTTCTAACATATTAA
>CAUYRT010036797.1:0-42199 GCA_963574885.1 Lepilemur ruficaudatus | reverse complement strand
GCGGCCACCAAAGACAAATATCACCAAGGTCATGTCTCGCTTAAGGCTGGCCCTTTGTATCAATGTATATTTGTGTTTTATTCCTCTCTCTTCATTCAGTTCTGCTTCTGACAGCTGCTTTTCCATTTCTAGTAATTTCTCCAACACATCTGTGCAAAAAAGGAGGGGCTAAAGAAGGCCTGAGCTCTAAGGACACGGATATCTGGGTTCACACCCCAGCTTCAATACTTGGAAGCCATATGACCTTCTGCAAACTTCCCCATATTTTTTTCATCTGACATATTTCTTCTGAGTCAACATGTATACAGAAATCTTAGTATCTCAGGGATCTTCAGGAACAGTGCAAATCTCTCAGCAATGACTTGGAAACACCTCGTTTTGTACTAACACTCCTTTTTGAGCATTTGAACGATTTCCGTGGTGGACTTTCTGGAGCAATAACAGTGAACCATAAGAACTCGATGGCCTCATTATCAAGTCATCTGCACAGGGCCAATTGATTTGGATGATATCAATTCTGTTAATCCTTCCCTGGAGTGCAGTGGGGCAGAGTCCCACGTATTTATTTTATACAGAACAAAAACTGCTGCAGTTCCTAGGCATCTCAGCTTTATTCCTGGAAATACTCCGAAGTCCAAATGTGTGGCCATCCCCTACTGGCAATCTACTGTATTCCCAGGGGAGCATGGTGGACTCCCTTTAACATGGATGCGGGAACACCTCCCCGACTGACTGCCCAGGCCGGGGGAAAGCGAACTTAAATGCAATATGGAATATAAGGTGGGGGCGGGGGGTGCATGGGCAGATAGGGTTCATTTGCAGGTTGTTAGTTACTCCAAGCTTTTCAGATTCAATGTCCCTGAGGTGTTCATTGTTGAGCATCTTCAACTGCTCAACTTTGCTGCTATCAAACCCTGGACTTTATCCCAGAACCACAAATGAGATCCGCAGCCCCGGAGCAGTCTGTCGTGAGCCTCAGAGGCTGCTTTGCTGTGACTGGACACTCCACCATCTGTGTGTCAGGTTTCAAACTCTTCCCTCTTTTGTCCCAGGAATGCAATTAAGCAAGTTACTTGGAGCTGTGCCTTCCATCATCTTACCCAAGGTTTAAACAGTCATAGGGTGGGTTAACAGGGTGAGGGTATAATCAGGTGAATCAGATGAACAAAATATTGTGTTTCTTGGCTTGCTTTTGCACTGTAGCATTTGTCTCCTTATGCAAAGAGAGTGCAAATTGCTATCCTGCCATCTTCTATACTGTATTGAATTACCAACATAATTATAATCAGCACTTCTGGAAAGTGCTGATGGCCTACTCTGTACTTGTTTGTGTTAATCAATGTTAATTACAAAGCAAGCACAGGGGTTAACGAATTATAATAGGCTTAATTAAGCTTGACAGTAACAAATAGCATAACCTTTATGTTATGGCCTGGTTAAAGAACCAAAAAGGGACAAAATAGGCCAGAAAAATCACCATGTAAGAATTCATATTTGTATACTGGACACCTACAGAAACAGAATAGTGTAATAGAGTTCATTGGTTTTGCTAAGCATCAAGTTAAATTTTTACCAAGCTGGGAGTACAGAGAACTATAAGGCTTCCTCTTTACCCTTACAGGATTCATAATCTTGTTGTAAAAGAGACACAGAAAACGAAGTTTTAAAATGCTCCAATGAGTCAAACGTGAGTGGTGCCGACCATGCTACAAAGCATTTGGAAGAGGGAGCAATCACCATGCGTTGGTGCAGTGGAGGAAGACTAGGGAAGGTAGAACTCACAGAAAGAACTGGGGGGAGGAGAGGAGGTAAGAAGTAGGCATTCTTGCTGGATGTACAAGTGTGGCAAAAGTTTAGAGTTGGGAATGCAGATAATGTGTTCAGAGAGCACACCTGCTTCTCTGAGTCTGCTTCATTCATTTAAGTTCCACAGTGGGGTAAGGAAGATGGCGTCCACAGTCATGTTGCCTGTCTGAGCATTGATTTCTTCATGTGTAAAGAGGAAATGACCACAAAGATTCTTTCAGCTCCAAGCTACAGCTGCAAAGGTCTTTGAGCAGGGCTTTTTTTTCATTATAAAAAAAAGGTTGTATTTGGATGCAAGCAATAACACACACACCCTCAAGTGAATGGCTTAAACAACAACCATTCATTTATTGCTTGTAAGTCTACAGGTCAGCTCCATGGTTCTTACTGGTCTAGATGGGATCAGTCATTCTGGGCTGCCCTCACTCAGACATCTACCATCTGCTGATGAGTTGGTGGAGGTTGGCTGGTCCTAGGTGGCCAGCAATAACATGTCTGGTGGTTGACTGGCTGTTGGTTGCGGTGCTGAGTTTGGGACACATGCTCACTCAGCAGGGCAGCCTGGGCTTGCTCACATGACAGCATCAGGTTTCCTAGAGCCAGAGGCAGGAAGCATGCAAGGCCTCTTGAGGCCAAGGCCTGGAGACAACAGGAAGTCAGGTCTGCAGCACTCTGTGGGCCAAAGCATGTTGCAGGGCCAGCCGTACAGAAGAAGTGGAGAAATAGATTCCACCTCCCGTTGAGAGGAGCTGCAAGGTGACATTGCAAGGTATGAGTACAGGGAGGGAAGAATTTATAACTCTTTTTAAAACCTCCCACACTGTGCTTCAGATAAAGAGGGTTTCTCACTATTCTAGGAGCAGGACTGACTTTCCCAACTCTGAACATTTGTTCAAGGTATTTCTTCTACCTCAGAAATCACCTCCTCACCATCTTGGGGGTTCAAATCCAGTCCTTCCTGCAAGGCTCATTTCCAGAACAAATTCATCCATGCAACTTTTCTCTATCCCTTCAACTAAACGTGGTTTCTCACTCTTAAGAAGTTAAAATGCTGCCACAGACTCTACGAAGTCCATCAATTCTGAACTATTTTTGACCATAGGTATAGTTACATGCAATTGAAAACAATCTTTTTCATCTTAGTATATAAAATGACTATGATTTCAGGAGATAGTTTCTATTAAATTGAATATGCTGTGATTTCTTCATTCACTTCTGCTGTAAAAGAAAGTTGGCATTCCTGGCTATCTGCCTAAAGCTTTACTAAGCTTACTAAGTATGATTTTTGTGATTATCTCTACTGCTATTTTGGAGCTCAGACTTTCTCTCAGGCCCTAAAGTACACTTTTTCAAATGATCTCTGCTTTTAATGTTTAGTATTTTAGAAGACTCTAAGTATACCTTTAAGTTTTATGACACAGAAAATGAAAATGGTGATGGGTTTGGAGTTGGTATATAAAATTTCTGTTTTGGATACTATTATACATTTGTTTGAAAACCAGGTGAACACAGATTTTTGTTTATTGGCTCACTCCGTAGCTTGTAAATTCAACTTAAGTCCCTTGGTGTCAGGCACCCTATAGGGAGATATTAAGTGTATTCTGTGATGATTATGGTCAGTATATCTAGCAGATAGAAGAACAGATGGGCTTATGAGATATCAGTTGTATCCAATGGCCCAATTTAAGTGTGCCAGTCTGCTGTTTATTGAGGTTTTTTAAAAGTTATGTTTGTGAGAGAGTAAATCAATTTTATTCCTTAGAGGCTAGGAAGAAAAAAGCAGAGCTGATGGGGATATCTTAATAGTGTTTTTCTTCTAACGATAGTTTTCCAGATGACTCAAATATTTTGAGGTGGGGTGAACATTCTATTACAGTGGTATCGCACTATGAAATGAAGAAGCTAAGACTCAGGAGTTTTAAATGACTCACAACGTTTTGGGAATAATGAGAAGGCTAAACATCAGTGAAAAATTTTCAGCCATAAATGAAGATGAAAATAAACTACACCAGAACAAAACAATGTCCCCTCTACCCTATGCATGTATTTTTTGGTGACAGGGTTTGTACTCTATTTTATTTAAGACCTTTTTAGGTTTGACTTAGGTCTCAGAATCTTCCCTTCTCCTCTCCATTACAATTCAACCTTTTTAGAAAATAGAAATGCCTTTCATCCATCCAACTGAATTTCTAAACTATGGGTTCTTACAATTTTTTTGTGCCATGGGCCCTTTTAGTTGTTTGGCAAAAGCAACATTTTCAGAATAACATTTTTAAATACATAAAATAAAATATAGAAGGAAAATCAATTGTACTGAACTACATCAAAATATGAGAAAACACATCTGTGATAGAGTAATATATGTGCACATATTATTTTTCGAGACAGAGGTCTCTATGTTACCCAGGCTGGACTCCAACTCTTTGGCTGAAAGGATTCTCCTGCCTCAGCCTCCTGGGTGTGTGCCACCACGCCCAGCTTTGTGCTTACGTTAAATAGCAAGATCTAGTGACAGTCTAACGACTATCATAATTTCAAAGTAGTGAACGTAAGAACAGTTTGAGAAAACTGCAACAACTCTAATACCAAAATATCTGTGACTTCCAGTGGTGTCAGACTTAGGTATTATTAAACATACATTTTACTTAGAAGCTGTTAAAGCGGTAATTTGTTTCTTATCCAAGTTCATGGACTTTATGGAAGTTTACTCCTTTAGTGGCTCCCTTGAGTACTCGGCCCCTCCCACACTGGCTGGACTTGGCCATGTGACATCAGAAGATTGCGCATTGGGCTCTCTCGGAAAGGTGTCTTGCAGCTGGAAGAAGCCTGGTTTAACCTTTTTGAGGATGAAAGAGACCAACTTTTTGTCTCTCCCACTGAGCCCAGACCCCAGCCACATACTTAACCCAAGCAAGACCAGCAACTCTCAGAATTGTGAGAAATGATAACTGGCGTCTGTTTCAAGCCCCAAAGTTTTTGGCCATTAGTTAACGCAGCAGTACATAACCGATATGGACCCCTGAATTCTATCTACTGACCTTTGGGCCCTGGATTTAGAGCGCCTGTGTTTTGCACTATCCGTATTTTAAAGCTTCCCTACGGTTTGTTTGGAGACCATCTAACACTGCTCCTGAAAGGGCGGGTCGCGGACCCGCAGCATCCTCACTTCAGGAGCTTTTTGGAAATGCCGCATACCAGGCTTCACCCCAGACCTACCGAATCGAATCTGCAGTTTTAAAAGACCCCCAGGTGATTCGTATGAGCATTCAAGTTTGCAAACCACTTTAAAGTATGCGCACTAGAGTTTGAGATGAGCAAACCCCTTATCTTATAATTACTCTTCCGTTTCAGAAACTTCTTTCACTCTCCGGTAGAACTAATCGCTGCTAAGTGTTTGTTCCCTCCGGTTTCCTGTTCAAAAGCTCCAGGCGTGCTGGTGTGGTCTAAAGTCAGCTGGGCGGCGATGGTCTGTTTGTGTCGAATGGTAATGTCACGGATGGACAGGCGGTTGTTAAACACGTGCAGGCTGTTGGAAATACATTAACGATTGAATGAATAAAACTTTCTAACCAGCCAACCAATAAAATCCCAGACACAGAAAATCGCATTAATGAATTAGCTAGAACTCCTCCCAAAAAGTTTAACGCTGCGGTCCTTAAGGATTAGGCGGGTGTCTTTGCGCGCTGAGGCCCTCCCACCTGGCCCGAGAGATCCAGGACAAGGGTGGCAGCTTCCCCGGGGTGCCATAGGGCAGCCCGCGCAGTTTGTCCCCACGCAGCTCCCATATAAGGCGGGCCCCGCCCCTGCCCGGGGCCGCGAGGAGGGCGCCGCGCTGACTCCCTGCGCGGCGTCTCAAACCAACTCGCCGCTACTGCGCATGCTCACCCCGCGGGCCCGCTCCAGAATCCCGCGTTCCGAGTTTTCCCGCCGCCCAGGTGTCGAATCCGCACCCAGCTCCGCGGCAGGCCGAGGGGAAAACCCAGGGATTTATTTCAGGGCTCTGGAAACAAAGGCGTGCTACCATTCAGGGCTGGTCCTGAGGTTTTAGGGTCTGAGTGAGTTGCGTATTAGCAGACATGATCTCACGTAACGTATTCACCAATTCCATGGCGTTCCTGATGTGCAGGTGAGGCAAAAGCCTCGGAGGCGTCCAGTAATGCAGACTGGAGGACTGCCAAAGCCGGTGTTGGAACTGGGACCCCAAAGCTGGAGCCTCGCCTCCATTGCTGGCGGGGGTGGCGCGTATGATAGCTTGGCTTCCCGAGGAGCAGTGCCTCCTGCCCCGTCCTGCCCCCTTGATTTGAACTAGGGCTGCGGGGGCCGGGAGCTCCCAGGTGCCTTGGGCTAGTGAAACACCAGCGGGGAGGGGAAAAGGATGGGGCAGAACGGCCTGTGCGGCCCCTTTAGGGTCATGGAGGCCAAGGTTGACCTGCAGGTCACTGGTACTTACCTTGAGGGTGAGGCAGTGTATTCAGTAGACTTGCCAGTCCCTGTGTGTCAGCTTTGGGGGCGGAGACAGGAAGGATAGGGGTTTGGGGTCCAGGAGGAAGGCAGAGCTGATGCCTTGGTTAACATGGCCCACAGGTAACCCCGTGGCTCAGGTGTGTGTGAACGAATGCATGCATGACCAAATGAATAAATGAATGAATCTACATTCCATGGGAGAGGGGTGTGAGGTAGGAGTTCACTTCTACCAGAGGCCCTAAAGCCTTAAAAAAGATAAGGGATGCCATCACTCTTAACTTTCTTACGGTTAAAACTAAAATTGCTAACCTGTAACAAAAGTGCAAAAGAAGTCCAATTAAGAGCGGATTCCTCCCCTCCGATATAACGACATTCCCGCCCACATTTAAAACCTATTACCCTTTTAATGTTCATTTCTCGGTACCCTGTATTGAGGGGTTCAAAACACAAGTTTAGACCTCCTTAGAGTAACAGAGAAGGCCCTAGCGGAGCTCGCTGCTAACAAACTGTGATAAGCTTTTCTGCGCCTCAGTTTGTCCGTGTGTGAAAATGGGCGAGTTAACCGATGCACAGCTGGGTAAAGTCAGGTCCTTGCCAGGGACTGAAAAACTGGGAATCTGACCCTAGGACCGTGGTCTTTGCTCTGGTCCTAAATTGCTGCGATGCTTGCCTCTGCAGTTTGTCAGGAGATGAGGTGGGGTTGCAGCTTTGCTGAAGCAGTCCCCTCCCCACGTCCTGCAGGCCACTGCCCCTTCCCCTCTTCTAGACCCCAGGAGGCGGCGCCCAGGCCGCGCGGCCCTGTCCCTCCGCACCTCTCGGCCGCCGCCAAAGCCCGGCGCACGGATTCCGCGGGCCGGAGCCGCTCTGGGCATGCTCAGTGGCCTGGCAGGTGGGGCCGCCGCGGAACTCCAGGTCCGGCCCAGAGCAGAGGGCGGGGGAGAGAGGGAAGTGGGCGGGAGCCGGGGGCAGAGTAGCCGGAGTCGCTGGCGGCCGCGGGGTTCTGGGCTGGTGGGAGCCCACGCGGGCCGGGCCGGGATGAGCAATGGCATCGGTCAAGGTGGCCGTGAGGGTCCGGCCCATGAATCGCAGGTGAGTGGGGCCGCCCGCGCCCCGCCCCCTCGTCGCCCTCCGACCCAGAGGAACGCGGTCTCCAGCTCCCCTGAAAGGCGGCCAGGACTTAAGTGTCACAGGCCAGCCCCTCGCCCACCGGCCCCTGGCTGTGGCCTCAGGGGGGCCTGGAGGACTTCGTGCTTTGCTGTCCCATTTCTGGCTGCCCTGGAGGGGCCTCTGGGGCTAAAAGAGTTCACAAGGCCAAGGAGAAGATTGCTTTAAACTCTCCCCATCCATTAACTTGAGATTTGCTTGTTCCCCCTTTAAAAAGCATCAAGGGAACACTTCTATGAAGATGTAAAATAACTTGGGGGGGGGACGTGGCAGTGCTGAAGGGGGCACCACAAGCTGTCAGGCGAGCCCCTCATTTGTGCCAGCTCAGAAGTTCTCTTAACTGTTAACCGTGCTGCTTTTGAATCTCTCAGTGACAGATGATTTTGATTCCCTGAATGTGGACTCTGACTTCTAATCAGTAACTTAGCAGTTCTTAACTTCAGGTTAAAGGGTGGATGGGAAAACTCTAAGTTTTGACTTCTAGAAAAAAGTCAAGGACACTTTACACGTGTTTGAAACATGTTGATGTTAAGAGAGGGGAAGAGCTGTAATCACAGAATTTAATCTTGTTACACATTTCTACAAAGTAATGCTTTTCAGAATGATTGTCTCTTCATTCACTGAAAAATAGTCTGTGCTTCCTTTTCAATGACCTCTTTATAATCGTTTGGAAAGATACTTTGGAAAAGTTACTTTTTAAGTTGTTTTGACTTCAAAGAATGAAATAGACCTAAATGGGATGTGTCCTTCAAGTGGATAGGAACAGTTCACGCAAAGCCGTTTGTTTTTAATTGACCTCTCAACCCAGTTGGTGGACGTTTGACTTACCACATGGTCTTTCTACATTAGTCGTGTCAACTTGTGGAGGTCAGTGTTTTTGGTTCTGAGAGCTGATTGGGTCATCAGAAGATCATAAAATCACATGATTTCCAGAACCTTGTGTGACTCATTTGAATCTGTTTTTTTCTGTTGGCAAGTAGGAATCATTACTCTGGTTTGTAACCATTGAAAACTAATACTGTCAGAAATGAGTGCTTTTTGTGATTTTCAGGTTATTTCTAAAGCTGTTTAGGGAAAGAGTTTAACTTTTTTTGTGAGCACCAAGAGAATATTTAAGTTTCTGTGTACACTCAATCATGGAAGATAAACAGAGCCCAAAGTCATTTAGATAATTTAAGAACATTTTTATTTATTATGACTTTACATGTATATAGAAGTTCTTTTTCTTCTTTGGAATAATATGAGCACGTGTTAGAACATTGCATTGCATAACTTTAGAAAGTGTTTGTTAAGTACCTACCAAATGCACAGCATTGTGCTGTGTGCTGTCTGGGTTAGAAGGTGAATGAGGCCTGGCGAGTGTCTTCTGGGAGCCCGCTGTTTGGGGATGGAAGGATTATATACTGGCTTGACTCTTGTAAAAACACCAGGCCTGCTGGGAGGGGTACTGTGAGTTCAGTGCCTTGCTGGGTGTAGGCCTGGAGCCAAGATACATGGAGGGATGGCAGGAAACAAGTCCAGAGGCCGGGGGCTTTGAGGAGGTAGATTGATGTGATGATATTTGTGCTCTCAGCAGAGAACTCTAGTGGCACCATGATTGGGATAAGAGGTGGAAATGGGAAGGCAGGGTAGATATACTGAGACTGTTCACTGGCAGAATTGACAGGATTTGGCTTCTCAGTGGGTGGGTTGGAGGGAAAAGTGTAGAGTCATTAACTGTGGTTTGATGCTCAAGGAGGTGAACAAGGTTTGGGGAAGGTGGTGAAGTTGGTGCATTCTCTCTTGGATAAGTGGAGTTTCATGAGATGCAATGAGTGTCAAGTACAAGCCCAGTGTCCAGCACAAAGCAAGTGCTGTGTGCTTGTTGACCTTGTTTGTTATCTGAAGTGTGGGAGGGACATCTGTCTCTCTACTGGAGGTGTTAAGCAGACAGTTGGAAATGTGTGTTTAGGTCTCAGGTGATTTGAGGATTGACATTTGGAAATCTTTTGCACATGGTCAATAGTTTAAGAGTGTTAGTTGAGGCCAGGTGTGGTGGCTCATGCCTATAATCCTAGCACTTTGGGAGGCTGAGGTGGGATGATTGCTGAGGCTGGGAGTTCGAGACTAGCCTGAGCAACATAGTGAGACCCTCCCATCTCTACAAAAAATAAAAAAAAATTAGCTGGGCGTGGTGGTGAGCACTTGTAGGCCAGCTACTCAGGAGGCTGGGGCAGGAGGATCACTTGAGCCTAGGAGTTTGAGGTTGCTATGGGCTAGGCTGACGCCACTGCACTCTTGCCTGGGCAACAAAGCGAGACCTTGTCTCAAAAAAATAAAACAAAAAAGAATGTTAGGTGAGACATAAAGGGAGCCAGGGATTGGATTTTGGATATGTCCCTCTTTAGGATTCCAGGGAGAAGACTGGCTTGCAGCCTGTGGAGAACTGGCATAGCAAATTGTCATGGCAGGGAAGGGAGAAGAGTCTCCTGGAGGACGTGGTGGTTGTTGGTCAAATGTCGCCAAGATGATGAAAGAGGATGAGGACCATGGTCTTGGAGACAAGGATACTGGTACCCTTCCAAAGAGCAGTTTCAAGGAGAGTCAATGATCCAGAAAATTGTTAATGAAGTAGAAAGAGATACAAATGGCCAACCAAAAAATACTTGACCTAACTCATAAGGAAAGACATGCAAATTATAATAATGATAAGAAGCCTTTTTTTTTTTTTTTTTTTTTTAACCAGTGAGATTGGTAAATATTAACTGAGCATCAGTTTCTGGTGAAGGAGTGGTGAGACAGACACCTCTGTATTGGTCATGGAAACATAAAGGGCCAAAACTTCTGAAACATTCATACTGGAAAATTTGACAGTAGCTATCAAGATTAGAAATCTAATCTATAAATCCTTTGATCTGTCTATTTTATTTTTAATTTTTCTAATTTCTAATTTTTATTATATGGATTATATTCCTACCTACCTAGATGTATGTGTAAGGATGTTTGTTGCATCATTGTTTGTAACAACAAAAGATATCATAAATGACCTGAATGTACAAAGATGGAGAATTTGTTAAATTGTGGCCTAAGTCGTTTGGCGGAATGCTGTGCAGCATTTAGAGTGTGCTGATCCTAAAAGAGTTCCAGGGTTGAGGATTGAGAAGAAAAGCAAGATATGTACACACATGCACGCATAGTACAGTGGGTAGAGCTGTGTGTGTGTTTAAAAATGTATGCACTACACACTCATACACGGCTTTATCTGTTTATAAGGATTTGTAAGAAACCTAACAGCGGTGCCTCTGAAGAGGAGGACTGATGAAGGACTGTTAGACAAAGGTAGAAGGCTTTTCTTTTCCTGTTTACTGCTTGAATTTTTACTTTTCTCATTCATAGTTCTATAAATAATAATTAAGAACTTGTTTATGTAATTTTCAAAAGTTACCTAAAATCATTGAAACTGGAGAAAGAAGTTTCAGTTTTCTGGGAGGATTAAGTTGTTCAAAATTTGTGTAATATTAATTTTTAGAGCAGAGGAGCTTTAGGCAAAGGGGAAGCAGCTAACAAACAAACAAACATACAAAAGGCCTAGAGTGATTGCAAAATAAGGACTGCTGTTGCAGTCAGGATCTTAGGGATGGAAGGCGAGTTTGTGGGATATTGAGTTTTAGTTTCTGAGTTAGGAGCCTTGGCTGTAATCAGTCCTCCTTGTTAGGAACGGGAGTGCTTGAGTCAGGTGGAGATACGGTGAGTTTGTTTGTACTGCCTTAGGGCTTTTGGTTCTGTGGCAGAAGTAGTCATTTCAAATGGGAAAGAGTGCTTATGTTGCAAAGGCAAAACAGCAGCCCCCCTTATTGAGAGTTTGCTCTGTGCCAGGTGCAAAATCTAAACTTTGCAACACTCTCAACAGGTAGAGACTGTTATTGGCATGCCATTTTACAGATTGGAACATAATGCCGTAGTCTTTTTGGGTTGCTGTAAGAAAGTACCATAAACTTGATGGCGTGTAAACACCTCCCCTGCCCCTCTCAGGTGGAATCTAGTGTCATGTCTATCAAGTTCAGAAGAGAAAAAGGAGAAGAATAAAAAAACGGTAGTGGTATTTTGACTGGGATTGATATCCTAGGATGCACTGAAGTCTTCCATGTTAAGAGCAAGGTAGTGTCAAAGGAAAGTAGTTCGTGGTTTGTCCCTTAGATCTGTGATGATGACAGCAGACATCACGTGTATTGAGGATAAGAGACGCTGCCTCGTTATCAGGCACCACGCTCATTTCTTTACCTTGGCAACTGTGTTTCCTCCTCCCACCAACTGACTGACTGAGGGCTTCTATCCCCATTTTAAAGAGAGGAGACTGACACCTCTCAATAATGGTGGGTCCAGGTCCCCACAGAGCCCTTTGTGTGGTGACCTGTTGCCTTGGGGCAAACAGATGACAGAAGCCTTTAAAAGCCTAAGGGAAATAAATGCTGGTCTAGTGTGAGAGAAGGTGCAAACACAAGGTACAAAAATAACTACGGAGTTTGTTGAGATGGAGCCTCTAGGGGATTCTGGAGGCTGGAGGAAGAGCTCTCCAGGGCTTCCCCAGTCTCTTAGATAAGAGGGTGGAGTTTGAAGTGAAGTGTTACCGGTGACCATAATAGAGTAGAATTTATAATAGTAAGTGCGTGGCTGGTGCTCTTGGCAGGTAGCATCGCCGGTCCCTTCTACAGATGAGGAACACAGGCTGGTCCTGTGCAGCAGCCTGCCCAGGGTCACACAGCTAGGACACTGTGGAGCCCGATTTGAACCCAAGTCTGCCTTACTCTCTAACTTCCTAAAGTCCTTCCATTATACAGAAGACTTAGAGGAGAGGAGGGCAGGGGATGGCTGGGAGAGAGGTAGGAACAGTTTAGGTTACCAGGGATTTTAGACTGATTGAAGTGCTTTCTGTAAGAATTAGTTTCAAGGCAGGCAGGCAGGCAGGGTGTAGTGAGGGCTTTTTTGTGTTAAGCAGGGAGGTCATTTGGGCTTTTGATCTCTAGAGTCCCATGCTGGCCTGTAGGGTGGCTACTGGCCGTTTATGTGGTTACTTAGGTTAAAATTAAATAAAATCAACATTTTATTCAGTCGCACTAGGCACCTTTCAAATGCTCTGTAGCCACATGTTGAACAGCGTAGATACAAACATATCCATCACTGTGGACTAGTCTCTTGGGCAGTAAGACTGAGCAGGCGCTCGAATGCCAGCTCTTCTGCTTCCTAGCTTCCTATCTTGGCACTTACCTGCTCTGTGCCTCAGTGCCTTCATCTGTGAAATGGACGTCTTCACAGGGCCCACCTCATGGGGCTGAGGTGATGATTGAATGAGGTAACACTTCTAACAGGGCCAGGCCCAAAGGTAAGGGTTCTGTAGATATTAGCTGTTATTATTAGGTATGGAGAGCCACTGATGGCGCTAAGACAGGGCTTGTCATTTGTCAGTTAGTGTTTTCTGAAGTTTCATCTAAGAGCAGTGGAGGGAAATAGTAATACTAGCACTAGCAATGACGAGCTTTTATTTGCTGTTTGCCAAGCTGTGTGCGAACCGCCTTTTATGCACTGTTATCCCACTGATATTCCTGCCACTGCTCTGTGATGCAAAACCCTGAGGCACACGGTGTTTGTCTGAGTGCAGGCAGCCAGGGCAGGAAGACCGTAAAGAGGGTTGAAATATGACCCGTGGTGATCTGATTGCTGATTTGGTTGGTGTTGTAACAGGAAAGGGCAGAGTCAAGGGACAAAACTTACAAACAAAAGCCTGAAGAAGCTATTACTGTCTTTTCTGATTGTGAAAATAATGTATGCTTATAAAAAATGTGTTATGCAGACAAGTGTACCAAAGAAATCAAATCGTAAATTGCTCATAATTCCTTGATCCAGAGATAACTCCATGTAAACTTTTGGTGCATTTGCATCTAGTCTTTTCCCCATTTGTGTAGGAATCCAATGTACACACTGTTTTATATCCTGTTTTTTGCAGTTGCAAGAGACATTCTGAAGACCGTTCTATAGAGGATAGAAAGGTGGGGAGTCAAAGTTGACTGAGTGGTTTGGGGCCTTAGTCAGCGAAAGAATGACCTTCCCCAAAGGGCAGCCCTGCCCTTGGATGTCGGCCACGGAGCTGGTTGGGGTGGATGGAGGTGTGTGGATGGAGGTGTGTGGTGGCCAGTTGAGTTGGTTCAGGGTGCAGGTGGGAGCTCCAGGCAGTGGGGACTCCGGTGAGTTATCAGCTCTGTGCATGTGGAGATCGGCCACTCGAAAGTGATAGTTGCTGGGGGGGAAGTAAACGTCTCTGAGAAAGACCACAGTAAAGAAAGAAGAGAAAGGGGGACAGCAGAACTGTGTGACCTGGGTTAAGGCCAGAGCCCTTCAGTGGTCTAGCTGAGTGACCTGGACAAGCTGATTTTACTCTTTAAAGCTCAGGTTCTTTTTTGTAAAACAGTGATTCTGCAAGTGTGGTCCAGGGGACAGCTGGGAAACACTGAGACTCTTTTAGGGGTTTCACAAAGTCAGAACTGTTTTCACGGAAATGCTAAGATGTTATTTGACATTTCTACTTCCTTCTCTCATGAGGATACAGTGGAGTTTTCCGGGAGCAACATGATGTGTGATGATGTCATTTAAAAATTTAAAAAATTTTTCCGTTTTCTATTATGGTAGCTATCAATAAATGTAACTGATGTTAATAAAAGCTCTTTGGGCTCCTCAGTGATTTTTAAGAGTGTGAAATGGTCCTGAGGCCACATTTGAGAATTGCTGTAAAATAATGCTGCGTAAGTCGTTGAGATGAAATAGTATATATAGTGTGTTCGGCACACCTCCATGTGCATACTAACCTTTCAATAAATGGTAGCTGCTCTTATTTTTATAATTGCTGGGGTTACTGACAGCCACACTTCAGGAGATGGGAGCTGAGGACCAAGCACTGGAGAGAGAGAAGGGACGGGGAGAGTGGAAGAGAGGAAAGCAGGAGAGTAGAATGTCATGGCCAGCCAGGGGTATTGGGGCTCAGGAGAGGAGAGGGTCACCAGTGTGGGAGAGTGCACAGGTCTAGTGATCTTTGGGTGAGGGGTGGGAGGCAGTGCCCCGGTTGCAGGAGGCCTGGGGGTGTGATTGGGGGATGAGGGCGTGGAGGGGGCACCTGTTGATTGCCTTTCCAGTTAATGGAGAGATGAGAAGGAGACAGCCCCGCTCCTGTTCACCTGTGCAGAGATTGACTCTTGTTAATCAAATGTCTCACAGCTTTTACTCCTTACTTGAGATGTGGCCTGGCTCAGATCCCAGCCCTCACCTGGACATTGCAAACATAGACTTGACGGAGGAGAGATTTTGTTTTTGTTTTAAAGAAGAGAAGAGGAAAACAGGGAGTTGGACAAAGAAGGCTGAGGGAGTAGGGGAGGGAAGTGGGGGCTGTCTGGAAAGAGAAAGGAGGTTTCTCGTTTTTCAGTGGGGCGTATGATGTCCGTGCCTCGGGTGGGCTTCCCTGGGGAGGGTGCTGCTGCACTGACTCCTGGAGTTTGCAGCGCATGGAAGTTTTTTCTGTCTTTTAGGTGAACTTGACAAGTAATGTGAGGCAAATGACTGATCTTTTTTCATATACAATATTTAAAAATATCTTCAAGTTTGTCTTATAAGACACTTATGCAAGGTATGAGTATTAGTAGTTTAAAAAATGTTCTCCAATGACTTAGAGTATTTATTATACCAAACAATTTGATTTTAAGCTTCTCTTGTTTTATTTTAAACATCAAGACTGTGTGTGTGTGTGTGTGTGTTTGTGAGTGTGAACAAGAGAGTGAAAGCGAGAGGGAAAGATGGTGTGTGTCTTTTGTGTGTCAGAGAGGTTATTTAGAAATGTCAGTGTCCACTTGCATGCTATACAGCACTTGGGTCTGAACCTGATTTATTTTACACATCCTCATTTTGTGATTATTCTTCTAAATTATTTCAATAGCATTTGCTATTTTTGTGGGTTCTGGAATTGGGATGCAATCTTACTGAAGCTTGTTTCCTGAAAGTGAGTATGTTAATTATGGTTACACCTGCACCCTAGGGGAGAAGGGGATAGCGATTTGTAATACCCAGCTCCTTACAGAGAACTGAGAGTCTCTGGTTTCTTTCAGTGGCTTTGACTGCCATCTCTTAAGTTATTCAAAAAACAGGGGACCAATTCTTCATAAGAAGTTGGTCATCACTGGCTTGGCTTCGGTCCATCTATTCTGCATATGGATATCCAGTTTTCCCAGCACCATTTATTGAAGAGGCTGTCCCTACTGTATATTCTTGGCATCTTTGTCCAAAATAAGTTCACTATAGATGTGTGGGTTTGTTTCTGGGTTCTGTATTCTGTTCCATTGGTCTGTGTGTCTGTTTTTATGCCAGTATGCTGTTTTGGTTACTACAGCTCCGTAATATAATTTGAAGTCAGGTAATGTGATTCCTCCAGTTTTTTTTTTTTTCCTCTCAAGATGGCTTTGGCTCTTCTGGGTCTTTTGTGGTTCCATAAAATTTTAGGATTATTTTTTCTGTTTCTGTGAAGAACGTCATTGGTATTTTGATGGAAATTGCATTGAATCTGTATATTGCTTTGGGTAGTGTGGACATTTTAACAATATCGAATCTTCCAATTCATGAGCATGGAATATCTTTTCATTTTTTGTGTGTCCTTCAACTTTTTTCATAAATGTTTTATAGTTTTCATTGTAGAGATCATTTACTTCTTTGGGTAAGTTTATTCCTAGGTATTGTATTTTATGTAGTTATTGTAAGTGGAATTACTTTCTTGGTTTCTTTTTCAGATTGTATATTGATTTTGTATCCTGCAACTTTACTGAATTTGTTTATCAGTTCTAATAGTTTTTTTGTGAAGTCTTTAGGTTTTTCTAGGTATAAGATCCTATCATCTGCAAACAAGAATAGTTTGACTTCTTTCCAATTTGGATGCTCTTTCTTTCTTTCTCGTCTGATTGCTCTAGCTAGAACTTCAAGTACTATGTTGAATAACAGTGGTGAAAGTAGAAATTCTTGTCTTGTTCCAGGTCTCAGAGACAGGCTTTCAGTTTTTTTCCTATTCAGTGTGATACTAGCTGTGGGTATGTCATATATGGCTTTAATCATGTTGAGATAAGTTCTGTCTATACCCAGTTTCTTGAGAATTTTTATCATGAAGGGATGCTGAATTTTATTGAACGCTTTTTTTAGCATCACTTGAAATGATCATATGCTTCTTGTTCTTCATTCTGTTGATAGGATGTATCACATTGGTTAATTTGCATATCTTGAGCCATCCCTGTATCCCTGGGATGATTCCCACTTGATCATAATGAATAATCTTTTTGATGTGTTGCTGAGTTTGGTTTGCTAATATTTTGTTGAGGATTTTTGCATCTATGTTCACCAGAGATATTGGCCTGTAGTTTTCTGGTATGTCTTTGTCTGGTTTTGGTATCGAGGTAATAACAGGCTTTGTGGAATGAGTTTGGGAGTTTTCCCTCCTTCTTGATTTCTTGGAATAGTTTATGTAGGATTGGTATTCTTCTTTGAACGCCTGGTAGAATTCAGCAGTGAAGCCATCAATCAGGTCCTGGGCTTTTCTTTAATGGGAAACTTTATTACTGCTTCTATCTTGTTATTAATACTTGTTGTTGGTTTATTCAGGTTTTAGATTTCTTCCTGGTTCAATCTTGGTAGGCTGTATACGTCTAGGCATTAATCCACTTCTTGGTTTTCCAGTTTGTTGGCAGATAGTTGCTTATAGTAGTCTCTAATGATCCTTTGAATTTCTGTAGTATTAGTTGTAATGTCTCCTTTGTCATCTCTGATTGTATTTATTTGGATCTTCTCTCTTTTTTTTCTTAGCCAATCTTGTTAAAAGTTTGTCAATTTTGTTTATCTTTTCAAAAAACCAACTTTTTGTTTCATTGATGTTTTGTAATTTTTTTGGTTTAAATTTCCTTTATTTCTGTTCTGATCTTTATTATTTCTTCTAATTTTGGGTTTGCTTTGCTCTTGTTTTTCAAGTTCTTTGAGATGTACCTTTAGATTGTTTATTTGAAGCTTTTGTGCTTTTTTGATGTCGGCACTTATTACTATAAACTTTCCTCTTATTATTGCATTTACTGTATCCCATATGTTTTGATATGTTCTGTTTTCATTTTCATTTGTTTTGAGAAATTTTTAAATTTCCTTCTTAACCTCTTCATTGACCCACTGGTCATTCAGGCACATATTGTTTAATTTCCATGTGTTTGTATATTTTCTAGTGTTCCTCTTGTTATTGGTTTCTAGTTTTATTCCATTGTGGTCAGAGAAAATACTTGGTATGATTTCAATTTTTTTGAATTTTTTAAGGCTTGTTTTGTGGCCTCACATATGGCCTATCCTTGAGGATGACCCATGAGCTGAGGAGAAGAACATGAATTCTGCAGCTGTTGGATGTAATATTCTGAAATATCTATTAGGTCCATTTGGTCTATAGTGCACTTAAATCCAATGTTTCTTTGTTGATTTTCTGTCTGGATGATCTGTTAGATGCTGAAAGTGGAGTGTTGAGGTCTTCAGTGATTCCTGTATTGGGGTTTATCTCTCTCTTTAGCTCTGACAGTATTTCCTTTATATAACTGGGTGCTCCAGTGTTGGGTGCATATATATTTAAAATTATTGTATCCGTTTGCTGACTTGACCCTTTTATCATTATATATGACTTTCTTTGTCACTTTTTACAGTTTTTTTTTCTTGAAATCTATTTTATTTGACAGAAATGTAGCTACTCCTGCTCTATTTTGGTTTCCATTTGCATGGAATATCTTTTTCCATCTCTTTATTTTCAATCTGTGTGTGTCCTTATAGGTGAAGTGTGTTTCCTGCAGACAGCATATGGTTTGCTCTTATTTTGTTATCCATGTAGCCCTTCTGTGTCTTTTGATTGGAGAGTTTAGTCCATTCACATTCAGTGTTATTATTGATAGGTAAGAATTACAACTGCCATGTTATTTGATTCCCTCCCTGCCTTCTTTCCTGTCTATCTTTGTTAAAAGCGATTGTCTCTGGTAGTGTGTTTTAATTACTTGCTTTTTATTTTTTGTGTATCTCTTGTAAGCTTTTCGGTTTGATGTTACCATGAAGCTTGCAAAAAACATTTTATAACCAATTATTTTAAACATATGACAATTCTGCTTACAAACAAATAAATAAGCAAAGAGAAATAAGTTCTACCCTTTAACTCTATCCCCACCTCTGCTTTTTAACTTTTTTGTTGTTTTCCATCCATATCTTTTTATACTGCCTATCTTTCAAAAAGTTGTTGTAGTTACTTTTGATAGGTTTGCCTTTTAGTCTTTCTACTCAAGACATAAGTGGTTTATGCACTGCAATTATAGCAATAGAGTATTTTGTATTTGTGTACTTACTGTTAACAGTTCAGATGATTTCTTAACCATTCATTAATACTCTTTTCCTTCAGATTGAAGGACTCCATTTGGCATTTCTTGCAGGACGGGTCTGGTATTGATGAAATTCCTCAGCTTTTGTTTGGGAAAGTCATTATTTCTCCTATGTTTGAAGGATATTTTTGCAGGATACAATATTCTAAGTTTAAGGTTTTTTTCCGTTCAACATTTGAGTATGTCATGCTGCTCTCTCCTGGCCTGTAAGATTTCCACTGAGAAGTCTACTACTACCAGATGTATTGGAGCTTCTTTATATGTTATCTTTTTCTTTTTTCTTGCATCTCTTAGGACCTTTTTTGTTTTTTTTTTTTTAATCTGTGACCTTTGGGACTTTGATTATGAAATGCCTTGAGGTAATCTTGTTTGAGTTAAATCTGCTTGGTATTCTGTGACCTCCTTGTACCTGAATATTGATTATCTTTCTCTAAGTTTGGAAAGTTCTCTGTTGTTATTTCTTTGAATAAACTTTCCATCTCAATGTCTTTCTCTGTCTTCTCTTTAAGGCCAATAACTCAGATTTGCCCTTTTGAGGGTGTTTTCTAGATCTATTGGGTGTGCTTCATTCTTTTAAATTCTTTTTTCTCTTCTGACTATATTTTCAAATAGCCTGTCTTCATGTTCACTAATTTTCTCTTCTGCTTGGTCAGTTCTGCTGCTGACTCTGATGCATTTCTCAGTTTGTCTATGGAATTCTTAGGCTCTAAAATTTCTGCTTTTTTTTTTTTTTTTAAATTATTTCAGTCTCTTTGTTAAATTTCTCTGATAGGCTTCTGAATTCCTTCTCTGTGTTGTCTTGAAGTTCATTGAGCTTCTTCAGGAAAGCTATTTTTAATTCTTTGAAAAATTATGACCTTAATTTTTGAAGAGTATTGGTCAGTTTATTTATTTATTTAAGCAAGCTTGAAATGAGGTGTATTGAGGAAGGACACGGTAGGTTTACAGAGCAAGAGCAAGGTATAGGTTTTCAGACTAAGAGCAAGATACGTTTGCCACAGAATGGTGAATGGGCCTCTTGTCTTAGAATGGTCCTCAAATTGGGTTTCTCTGATATTTTATCATGATCACGTTGAAGTTATACAATTTTGGCAAGAATACCACAAAGGTGATTATGTGTCCTTCATATGATACTGGGTGTGTGTGATGTCAATGTCTTAATATCAGTGATGTTGACCTTGATTACTTGGTTAAGGTGGTGTCTGCTGGATTCCTCTATTGTATTGTTTTATTTTTTCCTCTTTGTAATTAATAAATATCTTTGGGGAGATATGTTGCAGAAAAAGATTTTGACTTCAGTTTGCAAGAGAGTTATTATGAATATAAGTTTTATATGAAACATTTTTTCCCTCTGACTTAGTGAAAAAGGATTTGTCCTATTATTTGAAATGAAGTACATTTGTGTTTTAGAATGCTGATGATGATTGCATAGAACTGTATACTTCAAACAAGATCCACAGTGAGACATTTATCAGCTCAATGCATGCTGATATTTTCTACTCTCTACTACTTCATCTTTTTTTTTTTTTTTTTACAAAAAATATGGTTGTTACCCACTAAAATGATTTTATGATCCGTAGTTTGAAAAACACTGATGTAGTGAATTTATTATCCAGAGAAGTTGGTAAAATCTGGTATTTTTATATGAGAGAACACTGAACCATCATGCCCTTAGAGGGAGTGTCAATTCTGTTTCCTCTTGGAAGCTACCATGATGCCAGTACACTCTACCCAGGGCAACAGAGTGAGATTCTGTTTCAAAAAAAAGAAAAAAAAAATTGCATTCAAGGCATGACAGTGTGGGAGTGTGAGGATGGGGAGGTATTGGGTGGACCTCCTTCTGAGGGCTGGAGAAACATCCTAGAGGTTACCGTAGCTGAGGGCAGGGCTCCTCTGCAGGGCAAGTCAGCCAGGCAGACAAGGCCACCAGCAACATTTTAACACATTAACTGCCACACTAGAAAAAAATGTTTTTCCTTGGGGCCATGGTGTTTTATTATGAAAATAGAATAAAAACTTTGAAAATAAAGCAATCCTTTCTACTTTAATGAAGAACTTATTATTTTTCATTGTTTTCTGTGCTTCAGTTATATGCAATTAAATTGTCAATATTGATTGTAACATAAGAACATCAAGTAAGGTTTTCACGAACCAACTGCAGTTACATATGCTTCACGAGGCCCCAGGCTCAAAACTAGTGTGAGTTGAATACAACGCAGATGGCAGTTAAGGTGTTAAGCAGAAAGGGTACAGAGACCCAGACTCTGGAGTGTGATTAGGTAGCTGCAGAGTATCATGAAATGACTGGAACTTCAGATGGGAGGTGAGAGTGGGGCTGGAGAGGTGGGAGATCCAGATTGTGGGGTGCTTGTTTGATCAGTTATGCTCTTTGGACCTTGTTATTGTTTCTTCCTATCCATTCTTCTAAAAATGATTTAACTTTCAGCTGATTCTGTAGGTGATGGGAGCCGTTTTATAGATGGGTATGGCATGATGAACTTTTCTATATTAATGAGCCGGGGAGTGAGACTGCCAGCTACCAGACCTGTCTGGGAGACTGATGGTGTGAGGCTGGACAAAGTGAGGCCAGAACTAGTGCTTTGCAGTTGGAGTGTATCCACTCTCCCACTCAGCTACCCACCAAGCCATCCACTCACTCACCCAGCCAGCCAGCCAGCCAGCCAGTCAGTCATCTGTCCACCTATCCACCATTCACCCACTCACCCCTGCACCCACCTACCTACCCATGCAACCACCTAACCAGTCACCTGCCCAACCACCCAAACCCCATTACTCACCTACGCACCAGATCAATCAGCCATCTGTCTATCATTTATTAAGCTCTCCTCTGTCCTAGGCTGTGTGCCAGATGCTTGGGATACCATGGTAAGCAAGGCCAGCCACATTCCAGCCCTTCTGGACATTACAGTCTAGTTGGGGAGACAGACATGAAAATCCCACAGATGAGTGTGCATTTAGAGGCTAAGGGAAGTGCTCTAGAAGAAAAGGAAAAAGCTTCTGTAAAAGCCTCTAACCAGAGGGGCCTGGGAAACCTGCCTGGAGGAAGGGACTTCTGAGATAACTCCTGAATGATTGGAGAAATAATTAAGAGGTAGAATTCATGGTGACTGGCAAGATGGAGGTGGAGGAGGAGGAAGGGGTGACAACTCTGGGTGATGATGGGGGTGGGCTGGATGACATGGTCTTTGGCCAGTTTCTAAGTGATGCTGAATGTATTATTCACTGTGCTGAACCACACTGGAGAGAGCTGTGTGAGAGGTTGGTGTTGACTCACTGATGGGGTCCAAGGGTCCTGACTCTTTCTCATGTGATGGTTCCCCCACATCTGTTTCTTTTCCTTCTTAGTCAAGAGAGAATGAACTGACTCCTGGGGACCTCTTCTTCACACCTCTTGTCCATAACATATCGTAACCTAGACCTCAGTGTATTGCTAGAAAGAGGTTCCTTCCATCCATCATTATCTTTGATCATTGATTATCGATTGCTTGGTTGGTTGATTCATCGCTCATGAGGTATTTAAAGATTGCTGGGTATGTGCCAGGCCTTGCGCTAGACTAGCAGTTCTCAAAGTTTGCTGTGAGACCCCTTCAACTCTTAAAAAATTATTGAGCACCAAATAGCTTTTATTTTTGCCATATGAGAAATTAAAATTTATATTTTAACCTATACTTACCGTATTAGAAATTAAAATAGAAACTTTTAATACATAGGGCTACCTAAGCGCATGTTCCCTTAGCCATCAGAAAGGTGAGCATGAAAAAGGCAAATGGTGCCCTGGTGTCATTGTGAAACTAGTTTTAACTTCACAGAGCCTCCCAAAACCTTTAAAAAACCACTGAGCTGCATGTTGGAGACACATGGTGTCCGAGCTCAGCAGAGTCTCTGCTTTGACATGAGGCCCAGTGGTTGTGTTGATAGCCTGTGGGGTCTCACTGAGACTTGGGCATCAGGGAAGGTGCTTGCAGGGAGAGATGTCTCAGCCAGGACCTGAAGCGGGGACGAGCCTGGAAGGACAGGTGTAGCGGTGGAGAGAGTGGCGTGTGTGTGTAGACCTCATTTGAGGGCCTGAACGGCGCCGTCATGGCTGCAAGTTAATATTGCATTCGCTAGGATGATACCAGCAGTTTGATTTCTTCGTGTGGCTTCAGCGTGGTGTGGTTTTATCCACTTATTGTCAGAGGCACACACGGCTGTTCTCACATCCCTGCTCTGTGTGACTTTAGAGCACTAAGGACCTCCTTGTGTTAGAGAGCTTCCTATTTCAAGTGCTGAACCGGGTTTGTCAAGTTTTGAAAATGCCAACGGATGGAGCTATGAAACATGAAGCGGGTGCGCAGGGAGGCGTCGGTGTGTGGGAGAAAGGAGGCTGAATTAAAAAGCGTGATTAATCCTGAAAGAACGGAAGGGTGATACTTGAGAGTTGAGGACCTGAGTGAGACAGAAGTGGAATTGCTCATTTGATGTCATCGTCTTATCTCCAGATGAGCCCTCTCGGCCTTGGACAGTGAGTGGCATTGCATTATGTGTGAGCTCCAGCCCCTCCTTCCCTCCTGCTTTGCAATGAGGTCCAAATGAGAGGTGTGACTGTTCCGCCAGGTGCAACCTGAGCTTTCCTTGCCCTCCCGTGGCTGCTGTGGGAGGGGGCCTGCTTTCTTGGGCACAGACTCTTTGGTCAGCTGAGCCACAGAAATGAGGCCAGACCTGTTTTGCTCTCTGTGTCTGTTTTATGGAGGAACGCGATGATATCAGAGGGCTTTCTAACGTAAGGGCCTCCTGGCTTGATGAGGTTATTTCTTTCATTTCTGCCTGCAAATTGTGGTAGTGTATTCAATTTCAAGGATTCTGGGATGAATTCTTGAGTGATAAGAACCTGCTATTATTATTGTACCTGCTTTTCAGCTTGGGGGATTGGCAGCCTGAACCTTCAGAAGTTGCACACCTTGATGGCTCAGGAGGTGAAGATATTCTGAAGGAGTCAGAGGAAAAGAAAGTGACGGAGATGCAGCCCATCCTTAAAAACCAGCAGGAAATGAGAGAGAAAGCCCCCTCACTGGTGGTTTCTTCAACAAATCTGAAATAAGAAATTAGAAGCCCTGAACAAATCACACCTTTTTTGTCCCTAGCTGGGTTAAGTAATATTTTGTTTTGTTAAAAGTAAGCTTGATTATTTCCATCACATCAGCCAGCATTTTCATCTCTTGTCTGTCCTTTAGAGGCACCGTGGATGGTGAAAGAGAATACAGTCCCGCAGGTAGTACGGGGTGGTAGTTTGAGAAGCCACAATCAGATCCTTTGGATTTGCTGCTGCCAATTAGTCATTTAAGAAAGTTTCTTACTGTTGTAGACAAAACCTCCTGCCTTGTCTCATAGTTCCTGCAGTGCTCTCAGCTCCCATGTCTGGGGAGCAGGGCTGGGAGGACCCTGGGGAGCCCAGCGCCCCTTCTGGGGAAGGTGCTGCTTAGCACCCAGCCCTGCTTTCCCCTGGAAAGTGGGGACAGGAGGGCCACATACTCTCATGTCTTGGGAAGTCTGAAATCCATGCTCTTCTGTAAAATCTTCTTATTTTTAAAACATCAGCAAGTAATTGAACATGTTTTAGAGCACCAGTCCTACACCCTGGATGCCATCTTGAAAATTCTGGTTTAGAATGAATGTTTCAAAATCTTATTTATTTGATTTTATTTAAAATTGTTTACTTTAGACTATTTTCTCTCACCGATTTTCTACAATATTAGTGTTTTCAGTATTTTGGGAGGTATTTTTGAGTAATCTTTGCTCATCCCATTGTTGTGCCACAAGCAGCCTTGGATTTCACTTAATGCTTAGAGAAGCTGGTCCTGGTGGCCACACAGATCCAGGGAAGGGGGACTTCTCAGGGATGATATAGCCAGGAACCTGGGCATCCTGCAAGACCCAGCCCTGAAAGGAGTTTCTGCAAACTGGGCTGGCCATGCTGGACAGCGATTTGCGTCTGTGTAAACTTTCTTGTCCACCGCGTGCTTGGGATCCATCCTCTGAACCTCTAGCTCCCTGTGAGGTAGGGGAGCAGGCAAGACTTGCCCCTATTTTAGGGATGAACAGACAGGCGATTGTGAAAAAGAAAGCCTTGGTCAGTTAGAGATGCAGCCTGAAACTGGCTCTTGGGATTGATTTTGAAACTCTCGTCCTGTGCACTCTGTGTGTGCAGGTGTTTTTTCTTTGCTGAGGGTTTTGGCTGTGTGCTTGGGCCTTTTTCCTCTCTCTCATCTGGTTCTATGCAGGTCCATATCATAGTTCATTTTCTTTTCTCGGCTTAGGTGTTGGCATCTGATTATGGGGTAAACCACAGACTGTCCCTCTGAAACATTTTAACCAGGGAGGTAGAGAAACAAGGAGGCTAGGACCTTCTCAGCGGATGTGTGCTTCCCTCCCCCAGAGAGTCAGATCTCACTGGTTTGGGGTGCAGCCTAAGCATCAGGATTTTTCAGTTCCCCAGGAGATTTCCTGTGTGCGGCAGAATTGGAGAACTGCGTGCGGGGTTGGGAGTCCTTACCTGCGCGTGCACCAGGTCCAGTACGCCCTGGGTAATGGTCAGTGTGCTCTTCTCCGTGGATGCCCTGGTGCGTCCCAGGCGATGGCATAGTGAAAATGTGCCTACGTTTAGAGTGTTGCTGCTTCATCCTGTTTTGTTTCTTTGTGTTGTGTGAGTTACAGCTCTGCTCAGAAAGCGCGGATGAGGAGTGGCATTCTCTGTGTCGGGCCGGTGCAGGCTGAGAGGGAGTGAGAGCAGAGGCAGGCGGGGAGCAGTTCTTTGGCAGGCACCGAGGAAGGGAGTATGACACGGTTTCAAAGAATACTCAAAGACTGTTCTGGAAAGGAACTCTGGTGACCTACCCTTCTCCCCTAGTATAAAAAATGTGATTGGACTTCTTTGTTGGACCAACTTTGTTTCACTCACCAAGCCAACCAAAGTCAGGTCTCTCCTCAGTCTGGTCTGGCCCCCCCATGCCTGGAGTGGGGTGAAGCACTCATCCAACTCCCAAACTAGTTTTGCTTTTATGGGCCATTAGTTATCACCTGTGTGGGGTGATTGTGGGCTGTTGAAGGGCATGAGCCGTGATTATACTTCTCCTATCCCTCCCAGAGCTTCGTAAAGGGGAGGCATCTGTGGTTGTCACTGGCCCATTCCTGTCCTGGCCACCGTGCCTCTCTTTAGTTTAACATGTGAGCGGGCATTGCAGGCTTGCCTTAGTGGAAGTGACAGACGGGGTGCTGAGAGCTTGGGGCAGGAGGGACATAGCATGCGTTACATGTCTTTAGATGCCACTGGTCAGTATGCAGTCAGAATAACGAGACATGATTCACAAGTATTTAAAAATAAGTGAAAGAATTTTCAGGTTTCTGATAATCTTATTTACGAATAATGGCCTCTGGGTTGTGTTGGTAAAGATAAGATACATCATGAACAAACTTATGAAGATCTTCATAAAGTTGACTATATGGTGGTTTTTCATTTTTGTGACATCTGGCCAGAAAATTTGGCACAATGTATTTTCTAGTTTCCCTCTATTTCCACCCATTTTGGGAGGGGGTTGGAAAGGTTATGTTAAAATGAACCTCCCCACAAGAACGTACGCTGTGGGAGGGCGGGGCTCTTTGTTGGTTTTGTTCACTGGTGTTGTGTCCAGTGCCTCCAGTGGCACCCGGCACATGGTGGAGACATGGTAAACACTGGTTGAATACATGGATGGATCTTGCTTTTGTGGTGGAAATGAACACATTACTAGAGTATCTGCTCTGTGGCTGGCCATGGGTTACCTGCTTTCTCCTGTCACATCTTTTAGCAAAAAATTGCTTATCAGTGTAGCACAATAACCACATCATTGCCGTGCACTTTTTGAGTAACCGTGTGTGATAGGTTTTATTCAGCACCATTATACAGGTGAGAAAACCAAGGCTCAGCAAAGTTCCATAATGTGCCCAGAGTCACAAAGCTACTAAGAGGATTTCAATCCAGGTCCCCGAAGCTCAGTGTCCCCTCCCCCAGTTATTATACTACTGTGCTTCACAACGTAAATATTAGGTGCTAGACTTGACAAAAAAGTTACAAGAAATCAAAATTGCATCTTATTCTGCTATGACTCAAAGTGAAGTCTTTTGAAGAAAAAGTCCTGCAATTTAGTTTGAATTTTTCCCGATACCTCTCTCCTAACTGGTATACGGTATTTAGCTGGTGGTGTTGTAAAGGAATCAATCTTCTTTTTACAGGCCAGCTATTGTATTTTTTTTCAAATGCTGTCACTGAGAGCATTTTTCCAAAATAGAGATACATCTGGGAGGAGCGTTATAGTGATGATGGGGATGAAGAGCAGAGAACACACAGTTCCTTGTGGGTCATGGTGCTGCAGCACTAAAGTAGGATAGCTTTGGGCATCGAATAGTTGTTTTAGTGTCTGATTCCAGGAAAGCAAAAAAGTATATATGCTCTTCTGTTCTCAATGTTTAAACTTACAATACCCCTTTTAAATTTTCACCTTTTTAAATGACTATTTTGCTCTTTGGGTTCTTGGGGAAGCATATCAAAGATGTTTGGCCCTATGCACACCTTGTTTTTTCTCTTTTGTGTGACACTCACCCCTACAGTCTCTCTGGAGTCAGAGACAGAGCCGTGGGTCTGCAGGAAGAGCTGAGATTCATTTCTGCCTTTGGAGTTAACATTTGCCAAGTGAACTGATGGTTTATGGGGAAAATGCATCTGCACTTAAAAATTAAAAATGTACACTAAACTTTGAAGCATTAGTTTAACTCTGGTGCTTGAGTTTTCAGTTCAACTGTTTCATTCATTCTTGCATTTGCTTATGCATTCATTTATCCAAGTGCTTGCTATGTAGGACACTGCTAGGTATTGTGAGATATGTAAAAAGTAGAGCATCATCTCTTCCCTCAGGAAGCATCTAGATTGGTGGGGAAGACAAACATGTAGTTGCCCAGCAATAAACAGGTCAAATGTGGTCATTGCTATAGTGTGTTAAGGAATGCCACACAGAAGATACTGGCTAGGAGGAATCTGGGAAGGCCTCCTAGAGGAGGAGACATTTTTATGGGCTTGGAAGGGTAAGTCAGATGGAAGAGATAGGAACTGTAGGGGTGAGGGGAATCTTACCCTTTTCCCCAAAAGTTCACTGAAAAATTAACTCACAGTTAAGGTTGATTAATAAGAGAAAGGTTTGTTTATTGTGTGTGCGGGGAGAATTACAGAGTGATTATTTAATATCTCAGTGGGATCTAGATATTTTTATACCTGTCTTTTGGGGAGGGGGATGTGTAGTATAGTGCATGTGGTAAATAAACCTTTCTGTTATTAATCTGCCTTAATTGTGAGTTAATCTTTTAGTGAACTTCAGGGTAAGGTAGAAGTTTCCCCTCACCCCTACGGTACATTTCATGCAGAAGGACCAGCATGAGCAAGTCCCAGAGACAGGTCTTTGTGAGTCCTGCAAGAAGGAACACTTTGGAATGGGATGGGGGAGTGTGGGGCCGTGTGGTGGGAGATGAGGCTGGGTGGGCTTCTTATGTCCCCTTAATCTGGTGCCTGCTGCATTTGATGACTTTTAGAGAGTAATCCTCGTGTGGATCCTTTAAATGTTCTGACGGCTCATTGTGTTCCCATGGGAGCCCAAGCTTCCATAATCCCCGTCTTCAGGAGAATGTAGCTGAAATCATATTAATGGTGCTAGCTTTGCTCTCAGCAGTTCCCCATGGCTTTGAAGTATTGATTGCTTGAGTTCCTGTAACCTTTTACAATGCTGACTCTTTAGTAGCACTTAACCTCTCTGGGCCCCAGTTTCTCTGTATGTGAGATGAGGTCATGGGCTAAGTCTCTTCCTCTCTTCTGAGTCTGTCCCTTCTTGTCAAACGCTCCATTTCCCTGAACGTCACTTTGACTCTTGCCATCTTGGTCCCTAGATGTTCTCTCTGGAGAGTATCCAGAATTCCCTGTGAAAGTGTCATTGTCATCTTTGGTCTTGAGCAGAATTGAGTCCTTTATGGTTTTGGGCAGGAATTTTGTAATGTATGAAATTCTTCAGCTGTCTGCCAGCTTTTCTCACCTGGGACCAGGGTTCCAAGACAGAACTAAGTCCTGGTGCCCTGAGCAAGGTGTCTGTTTTATGTGATGAGTGGATCTCTCTGCTGTGCTTCTAGAATGGTCCTAGTTGTGTACTTCTTTAGGAAGAGTGGGGAAATAGTCACTCAAACAACTTTGGTGTTCGAGGGTTCAGAATAGGAACTACCCCAGTTGGAAGTCAATGGTGAGAACCCAAAAGGCAGAGTCCTCTTGGCCTTTTGTTCTGGAATTGGGGCTAGGTGGGTTGGGCTCCATTCCAAACAAGGGATGAGGCCACCGTCTAGTGAAACACTGTCTCAGAAGGAGCTGAGATTCAGTTGAGTGTTCACATTATTGTGGAATCCCAGCTCCTCAGAGCTGAGCAGGACAGCACAGAACTTGGGCAGTGGTCCCAAACCTGGCTTATCATCCGAATCTCCTAGGTGGTTAAAAAGTATGGATTCCTGGGCCCCTGTCCCAGAAACTCTTGTAGGTCTAGGTTGGGGCTCTTCAGATGATCCTGCTGGTCGGCTGGCCTGGGGACTAGCTGGGCTGACCCTGTCGTCTGGATACATCTCCACTCCCACGCCCTGTGCCAGGATCCCTGGTGCGGCATCTGACTGGGCTCTGTGCTTGACTCTCACCCCTCTAGAGTCTGTGCACAGCAACTAGAGGGGGCTTTTAAAAATTAGGTGTGATTTTGCTACTTCCCTGTACACAGAACCTTCCTGTGCGGTGGCTTCCCATCACATTTAAGTTCTAGTGTCTTAGCCCTTTAGCCAAACCCTGCAAGGACTGGCATGATGTGGCCCCAGCCTCAAGGCTTTTCTGGTCTCCTCTTCCATTTTGCTTCCCTTTCTCTCTTCTGCAGTCACAGTGGCCGCCTTGCCCTTCCTGCGTAGCCACTGGCTGGTTCGTGCCTCAGGGTCTTCCCACTTGCCATTCCCTCCACCTGGAATGCCCTCCACCCACATCTCTGCCTGGCCCTGGCCCAGCTCTGTTCCAATCTTCGCTCACAGGTCACTCCTTAGAAAGGTCTTCCCTGGCTGCTTGCCTCCCCTGCCTCTGCCTGCCAGTCCTATCCCATGACAGGCCTTTCTTTCTTTGTAGCACTTACAACTGCCTAAAATGATAGTGTATTACTTACTGGTTTTCCCAAGCCCCTCCCTGAAATGCAGACTCCGTGAGGGCTGAGACTGTATTGTTTGTCATTTTATCCCTACACCGACAATATTGTTTGGCATGTGACTGTCCTCACTAAATATTTATGGAATAAATGAATGAATATGTAAATCTTCCCATATAGCGCCCTAGATAAGGGTCTCTCATTACTGACTAAACCTCCTCAGTAATGATTCTGTACATCTTAAGGGAACTCATTCTGTACTGAGAAAATTCTGATTCTTAGGCTATTCTCCCTTCAACTGAAAAAATAAAGTATCTGCCTTCTTTCTTACCCCATAGCCCCAGCTCAGTGCTCTGCAATGGAGTTGGCATAGTGGTTAACGCTGCCACTGGGGTTTGTCCTATAAAGCATCATTGACTGGTATGGTGGGCGCTGTGCTTGCTGCCCAGATCTTCCTTTTTGGAGGGTTCGTCACCTGGCTGCTGGAGTGAGGTTGGCCCTGCCTTCGGCTGTCAGGCCCTCAGGGATGGTCTTGCTGCATTGCGCCCCTTTCCCAGGCAACCCATAGTCCCTGACTGTTCAACGCAGGGGTAGAAAGGCCTGTCTACCTTGGGTCAATCTGGGGCAACTCTGAAGGGCCACCGTAGCTCCAGAGCTGCCCGTGGGGTTGGCCAAGGCTGTCCTTGGGTCTGCGTTGCAGCTCCACTTCTCCCTCTGCCCAGGTCTGCCTCTGCTTCCTCCTCTCCCAGGCGTTGATCCCTAGGGCACACCTTAGTGAACACGCGGCACACTGCACTCCCGTCGACTGTCTGCTTTTCCAGAATCCCAACCTGTAACCTACAAAAGCTGGTGCTTTGCCTAATTTTAAAGGTTTACTATACCTTCTCTAGGCCAGGGAAGATAATAAAAGGCTCAGCTTAATACCTCCCATCTGCTATGGCAGGGGTCACCTGAGGATTTCACTTAGCGTGGGAGACTCATAACATGTATGAGGCTGTGACAGCACCACTGTCCTTGGCTCATCCAAAGTGGCAGCCCACGGGGAATGGAGTGGAGGCTGTGCCAGTTTCTCACTGGCTGCCATCTGAGGTTGGCATTTGGATATGGGTCATGTTGCTACTGACCTCTAGCTGACAACTGAGTGGTGAGGTGTGTTCTGAGAAGCTGAAATGAAGTTGGGGTGATTGCCTGAAAAACCCACTTCAGAATTCTGTCATGTGTCTTCCTTGGGTTTCTCTCAAAAATTGAGTTGAAAGCTTTTACGATTCCATGGAGAGCACCTAAGAGTAGTGGCAGTCCCAGCCTGTGCACTAATTTCTCTTTATAACCTCAGATGAAGTGCTCAGGATCCAGCCAGCAAGGATAAGGACCAGCGTGGGAAGAGATGGTTTCAGGGAGGAGAGTAGCCCACCCTGAGTTTGCCTCCAGACTTTGAGATAGGTGAAGTAACACATATGCAGCCTCTGCCACTCCCTTAGGTACAAAGAGTGCAAGCATTATTAAAGAATCAGTTCACTTGCTCTCTGGAATTGGGGTAGGGAGGTGAATACATCTGTATCAAACTGTGGAAGTGCCTGATGAGCACAAACCTCTGGGCAAGAAACAGTGGCGTTGCCAGGTCTTGGTGGTGCACACCTATGGTCCTAGCTACTTGGGAGGCTGAGGCAGGAGGATCACTTGCGCCCATGAGTTCAAGGCTGCTGTGTGCTGTCATGGCTCCTATAAGTAGACACTGCACTCCAGCATGGGCAACATAGTGAGACCCTGTCTCTTAAAAAAACAAAACAAAAAACCAGTGGTGTCAGAGTTAGTAAGCGAAGACAAAGCATGAGTATGCCTCACGCAATATTTGGGTGGAACAAAGGAACTAAAGCAGGATGCTTCCTGCGAAAGGGGGACTGGCACTGGTTTTCAGTGTTAGGCATCGGTTTGCCTGGTGCAAATGCAGAAGGCTGGAGCAGGGCAGAGGCAGATCTAGGCAGTGCGCACGGTGGCAGTGCAAGTCCAGGGGAGCTGTCCTCTGTGGCCGCGAGGTCAGGAGAGGAGGGCCAGCCAGCCAGCCCTCGTTTTCACGCCACCTAAGGAGGAGGACTTGCCCTAGAGCATGAGGAGCCACCCAGAGTTTCAAAGTAGGGGCTTTTTGTCTTTTGATTAGCTAAATTTATTTTAATTGTAGAAGGAATATCAAACCTTGCTAAAATGAATTCCAATAGTGAAATGTTTAAGTTCATTTTCTCAGCTTCTGAAGCCCTGTTCCCACCACTCTCCAGAAGTAACTACGGTGAACAGCTTCTTGTTTATCCTTTCAGAAATGTCCAGAAATGTTTTGTGCATCTAGAATCATAGATGTACATATTCTTTTGGCTTTACTAATCTAGTTATTGAACTGCAAGCTTGACTGCCATCTGCCCACTGTTTTGCTACTTGCTTTTTGTCCCACTGACAGCGTTCCTTGAACTTCTTTCCATGTTAGTACACATGGAGCTCCTGTATTCTTTTTAAAAATATAGTTTTCAGTTTTATTTTTGTTATTGAGTGTCCTGCCACCAAAATGAAGGCAGTTAAATATTGGTTCACAGTAGGCAACTTTTAAGGTGCATTTGGGGATGCTGGTTTGCTTCAGAACTCGGGTGAATAAAACACTCTCTAGAATCTTCCGAGGTCATGGCTCAGTTTGGAGATCCCAGCAGTCCCCAGTCTAAGCTGTTTATTATGTAGTGACTAAATACCATCAGCTGAATGAGTAGAATCAATTTGAATTGCTGAATAACTAAAAACATTTTCAAAATAATTGAGTTAATGTAGGTTTTTATTTTTTTTTTCCTGATAAACATTTTCCTGCTCAACTATCAGAGAGCTGACATAATTTATCTTTCCCTGATTGGATCTTTCCTCTCCTCCTTCTCCTCCCCCCATATTGATCTAAAATTCAGTATACTTACTCCAGCTAGTTCATTTGTAGCATCTTATCAGCTAGTTTCCAGACCTTTCAAATAAATCACTTATTTATATGAGGGGACCTTAATTGACTTTTTGGTTGAGAAACCCAGTTCCCTCGAGTAGCCAGGAGAGACATATTTCATTTTGCCCTAATATCAAATCAATGTCAAATAATATTTTAAGATTATTTATTTTCCTCAATATAAGAAAAATGTCAAGATTTATTTCCCATGTTTCTTAAATGTCAGAGGAAATTGACCCGAGGCTGGGGAACGCTCGGTGCCTGGTGTCTTACAGTTTTCAGCTGAAGGAGTAAGAGACAGAGTACTTAGCGCTGATCGGGAGTGTTGCCCTTGCACTCAGTGGGCTCAGGGTGTGGGTGTGAAGGAAGCTGGGTGCTTGCTGCTCTGAGGTTCTCTAGACTAATTGTCGAGATGACATAGGCAGGGATAAAAGCCCTGTGAGTGGGATGAGCTAGGTAGGTGTATGAGGGGACATTGTTGCTGGAGGTTTATCAGGAGGAGGCAAGTCAAACTGGACCCAAGACAAGCCTTCAGAATGTGGGTGGGAAGTGGGAAGATACCATAGTGCACAGGAAGGTAAGAACCAAGAATGGCAGGGGGCTGATAGGGAGACCAGCATAGGTAGGGGATGGTCATGGCAAAGAGCCAGGGGCACAGGATGTCAACCTAGACTTCTTACTCTTAAGAAGTTCACGGTCTGTTAGGTGAGACAAGCAGGAGGGTCATCTAACTAGGGCACAGGGCAGAGGGCTCAGTGAAGGTTTTCTGAGGGTGTGAAGTCTGAGCTGAATCCAGAAGTATAGCTGGGGGTTGGCCAGGGGAAGGGGATGGGGAAGAATCTAATGTTGGAATGATGTTATGAGTTAGAGGCAGATCACAAAGGCCTTTGTATAGTAGCACTGAGAGTTGGGCTTTATCCTGTAGCCTTTAAGAAGTCACTCAAGGAGTTTAAAGCAGGGGAGCCTCATGGTGAGATGTGTATTTTTAAAAGGCTCTCTTTGGCAGCAGAGAATAGGGTGTGGATAGGAGAAGACAGGGCTGGAAGCTGAAAACCTGCCCTGGGACACAGCTGCAGAGTGGGGAGATGTGGCCCAGGTCAGTAGGCGGTAGAGTGGACAGGACTGGGCGACTGCATGTTGCATAGAGGGATGGGGTGAAGTTGTTTGATGAAGTGTCACATGGATCCTGAAGTCACCTATGGCCGTTTAAGCCCCTGGGGGTGAAGGGAATGCCAGGAGCAGAAGCCAGGGTCACCAGTGGACGATGGGATTGGTCAGCAGGGTGTGGAGGGAAAGAGGGTCCTGGAGCCTTTCTTCTTCCTTTCTTTCATCTGAAATATTTGGAAATTTGACAGTCCTTCTGGAATCTATAAGGAATGCTTGCACCAAAGAGTTAGTTTCAGCATTTAATAACTCCAACCATCATGGAGATTACATTGGCTTTGGCTTTTCTTTTTTTCCCAGATATTATGTTTATGCTTATTTATGGGGTACATGTGAAATTTTGTTGATCAAGTAAAGGTATTTAGGATATCCATCACCTGAGTGTTTATCATTTCTATGTGTTGGGTACATTTGAAGTCCTCTCTTCTGGCTGTTTTGACAAATATAAAACAACCATAGTCACTCTATTCTGTTGTTGAACATTAGAACTTATTCCTTCTATCTAACTATATGTTTGTACCCATTAACCAGCTTTTCTTCCCCATCCCCCCCAACCCCCTGTTAGGGTGGAACGCCTAGTAGGTGCTCACGGTGTGGTTGGGGAAAAGTTTCCCACAAAGAGATTAGGGTATATAACAGTAAAAAAGTTTATTTTGTCCTTTTAGAAGGAGAGAGAGAATGAGAGAGTGAGAGAGAAGAGGAAAGAGTGGGAAAGCAGGGAGGTGGCGTGGCATCCCAAAGAAAGAGAAGGGGGTGCTGGCCCTGAGGCCCAATGGCTTGCTGATTTTAAGGGGGACGAAGAGAAAAAAAGTAGTGATGGATGTCAGTTGATAACAAAAGTGGCGGCAGGATGTCAAAGTCCAAGATTTGGTTTCCCTTTCCTTAGAGACAGGATTATCGCAGGAGATGTCCCTGTGCCCTAGAGGTACGGTTGAGGCTGTAGCTTGTTCTCCTGCTGTTTACTCAGCAACTTTGTAAAAGCAGAGTCTCAAAAAAAAAAAAAAAAAAGAACAATTTTAAAGAGAAAGATTTACATCTCTTCCCTCCGTTCAGCTGTTTTCAGAATTTGTGCAAAACAGAACTCTTGTGGGGTGCCTGTTAGCGGGAGAATGCAGCCCAGGATTGATCTTTAACTGTTGCTAGGAAATTGCAGAATGAGGTATTTTCCTGTTATTTTTTCAAGGCCACCCATTTCATACCCATTCCAGCCTCCGGCATGTATCATTCCACCTTCTACCTCCATGTGGTCAACTAATTTAGCTCCTGCATATGAGTGAGAACATGTGAGCTTTGTCTTTCTGTGCCTGGCTTATTTCACTTAAGGTAATGACCTTTAGTTCCATTCATGTTCCTGCAAATGACATGATTTCATTCTTTTTAATGGCTGAATAGTATTTCATTGTGTGTATATATATATATATATATATGTATATATATATATATCACATTTTTTTAATCCATTAATCCATTTTTGGACACTTAGTTTGATTCCACATCTTTGCTATTGTGAATAGTGCTGCAATAAAAATGGGAGTGCAAGTATTCCTTTGATACATTGATTTTTTTTACTTTGGGTTAGGGTTAGGGTTAACCCAGTAATGGGATTGCTGGATTGTACGGTAGTTTTAGTTTTTTGAGAAATTTACATATCATTTTCCACAATGACTGTACTAATTTACATTCCCACCAACAGTATATATGAGTTCCCTTTTCTCCATATCCTTTCCAATATCTCTTGTTTTTTGTCTTTTTCATAATAGCCATTCTAACTGGGGTGAGATGATACCTCATTGTGGGTTTGATTTGCATTTCTCTGATGATTAGTTGAGTACTTTTTCATATACCTGTTAGCCATTTGTGTGTCTTCTTTTGAAAAATGTCTATTCATGTCTTTTGCCCATTTTTTTTAAAGACAGAGTCTCACTCTATCACCCCGCCTAGAGTGCAGTAGCATCATCACAGCTCACTGCAACCTCGAACTCCCAGGCTCAAGTGATTCTCCCTCCTCAGCCTCCCGAGTAGCCAGGACTATAGGCATGTGCCACTACACCCAGATAATTTTTTCTATTTTTTTGTAGACATGGGGTCTTGCTCTTGCTCATGCTGGTCTCGAACTCCTGGCCTCAAGCACTTCTACCGCCTTGGCCTTCCAGAGTGCTAGGATTACAGGTGTGAGCCACCACACCCAGCCCATTTGCCCCCCCCTTTAAATGGAATTAGTTGTTTTCAAAATAATAAAGTCCATATATAACAAACCTACAGCGAATACCATACTGAATGGGGAAAAGCTTCTAAGAACTGGAACAGACAATGATGTCCACTTTCACCACTCTTATTCAACACAGTACTAGAAGTCCTAGCCTGAGCAGTCAGGTAAGAGAAAGAAAAGGCATCCAAATTGGAAAAGAGGAAGTCAGATTGTCCCTTTTTGCAGACGATATAATCTTATATTTAGAAAAGCCAAAAGATGCCACCAAAAAAACCTTTTAGAACTTGTAAGTTCAGTAAAGTTACAGGATACGAAATAAGCGTAAAAATAATCAGAACATTTCTATACACCAATAATGAAATAGCCAAAAATGAAATTAAGAAGGCAGTCCCATTTACATTAGCTAAAAAACAAACAACAAAAAAAGAAAACAAAGATCTCTACAAGGAAAACTACAAAATAGTGATGAAAGAAATTAAAGACGATACAAACAAATGGGAAAGACATACAATGTTCATGGATTGGAAGAATTAATGTCTTTAAAATGACCATATTACCCAAAGCAATCTACAGATTCAGTGAAATTCATATCAAAATACCAATGCCATTTTTCATGGAAATAGAAAAAACAATCCTAAAATTCACATGGTTCCAAAAAAGAGCCTGAATAGTCAAAGCAATCCTGAGCAAAAAGAACAAAGAAGCATCACAGTACCTGACTTCAAAATATATTACAAGCAAAACAGCAAGGTATTGATATAAAAATAGACACATAGACCAGTGGGAAAAGAGAACTAAGAAATCACATATTTATAGCAAACTAATTTTCAACAAAACTGTCAAGAACACACAATGGGGACACCCTCTTTAATAAATGGTGCTGGGAAAACTGGATAACTATGTGCAGAAGAATGAAACTGGACTCCTCCTATCTTTCACCATATACAAAAATTAACTCAAAATGTATTAAAGACTTAAATAAGATCTGCAAATATAAAACTACTAGAAGAAAATACAGGGAAAACTTTTCAGGACCTTGGTGTAGGCAAAGATTTTATGGCTAAGACTTCAAAAGCTCAGGGAACAACAACAAAAATAGACAAATGGGACAATATTACACTAAATTCACAGCAAAATAAACAACAGAGTGAAGGGACAACCTGTTGAATGGGAGAAAATATTTGCAAACTACTCATCTGACAGGGGACTAATATCCGTAATATGCAGGGAACTTAACAGTGAAGAAAACATTGGCTTTTCTGTAACTATTTTCAGGAACTAGGATGAGACTTGCTCTTTATGGCTCAAACTCTAGCCAGCATCTTTGTTATAAATACTAAGAGATTAATTTTGCAGTAAAGATACATCTTTTTCTTACAATTTTAGTTCTAATACTTAAAGAAGGAAACAAGCTAGGAAATTATTTGTGAAATTTCCTTTCTGGAACAGATGGTCTCCACCTTAATCTTGATAACCTGTGATTATTTTCTTTAAGTGATTTCAAACTATTGGCTGTGGCCTTAGACTGGCATTAAGAAACAGCCTGGGTATAAAAAGGGCTAGAAGCTGATAGTGTGGTAGGGTGCTGAGAAGGAGGGAGCCTTGGATGTTATGGCAATCACATGACTTCTTAGATCAGATTATATCAGACATTTATTGCTCTTGGTCAGAAGCCACTGTATAATTTAAGAACAAAGAATAGAGACAGTGGTAGCTGACTCATGTTCTATCTGTATTCTGCCATGTGATTTTAAAACTACAACTTAAAGGTCAAAGAAGGAAGTTAGTGAGTTTCCCAGTGTAGGAAGTAGATAATATTGTGGAGTTCATCTCGTAAGAGTAAATGTAAGACCAGTTTATCACTGTGTCGTATGAAATATGTCAGAGGAGTGCTTTTCAAACTAATGTGTTCATGAGAATCATTTGCTGCTCTTGCGATGGTACAGGTTCCCATTCTGTAGGGCTGAGCTCCCTCATTTCTAATAAGCTTCCCTGGGGCTGCTGATGCACATTTTGAACATCGAGGGTCTGGCTGGGGTTCCTATCTTCTGGGGCCACAGAACTCTGAGAAACTGAGGAAGGCTATGGACCCTCAGCACAGTAAATCTTTCCCTTGCCCTTGGACCCCTCCCACCACCACACTCGAATGCGTATGATTTCAGGGAGGTTTGTGAAACCTTTGAAACTCACCTGGCACCTTCAGTTTTGATCTTAGAAGTATCTAATCAAAAGACACTTGTATTACATAACCATCTTTCAGTAGCCCTCCTAATGCCTTTATAGAATGCATGTTAACTTAAAACTAGGAAAGCAGTGTGGTAGTTACCTACAGGTTAGAATACATGATCACGTGCAGAGCCCTTTAAATTTAGCTGCTCTGCTGGTGTAAGGTTCCAAGATGTGGAATTATGGAATCTCTGGCTTCCAGCACAAGTGGTAGGCACGGTGTGACCCACATTGTGTCATTTTATAGGCAAGACTTGACAAATTAGTGTGAGTACTACCATGATCACTTCTTATAATCCTAGATACCCACATAATTTTGTGTTCATGAGAGGTGTTTGTCGATAATAGTGGTTTTATTATTCAAGATCTGGACACATTAAGTTAGTGAGTGCCTGATAAATGACCCACTACGGGAATGGGAGGATGTGGCAGTCTGTGGTGTAAATACATCTAGCGTATTTAGTTCTCTTGCTGGGTAGGACAATGCTTTTGGTGCTTGAATGCTGTAGGAAAGGTGTAATTTTATGGAGTAATTTTTAAAAGTGCGTTTTCCGTTTGGATTGAGATCGAGTTGCTTGATATGTCTTTGAAGCCTTTAACCTACAGGTTTCCCTTCCATCTTTATACTCTTTGCAGTTAATCATCATACTGGAATCTGCTGGGTCATCTACCTAGTAGCTGGATTTCGCCCATCTCCTCCCCTGATGATTTTGGCATGTTGCCACCTAATTTGTCTTTCCTGGTGGTTCCCTGTGGATCAGCTTTGGATCAGAACCAGGTTCAGGTGAGGGAGGGACCAGGCAGCTGGGGCAGTGGTGCTAGTATGTCTATTAGGACGCGTATCGTGCCTGGTTGTCCCACAGGGGCTGGGCTGGTAGCCAGTGATGGTCACTCCCTAGGGCCATTAATTCAGCAGAGGTGACAAAATGATATTTTTATCTTATCATTTGCTCTTCATTTTTTTTAGCTGGAATATTTCTAAAAGAGAAATTTCCTTTAATAGCTATTAATATGTGGTTACCTTGAAGTACAGATAGTTTAGGAAACATAGGATAGATGATTGACTGTTTCTCTTTACTTACCAGGTTTCAAAATGAGACGGATCCTTTGATCCTTCAAAGGGGACCATTGAGTTTTTATTCTTTAATTACGAGTTTATGTGCTTAAGTGTTTCCATTGCAGTTTTTGTCCTTTTTGCTCTCCAAACTTCTCAACTTTGGTCAGTAGGAACTTATTCAGGTTGGCTACTGGGTCCTTTTGACATGGCCCTGGTGTTAGTTTCTCTTACTGTGTAACAACTTACCCCAAAACTTAGAGGCTTAAAACAATGTGTATTATCTCACAGTTTCTGTGGGTCAGGAACCTGAGTGGGGTTTAGCTGGGTCCTCCAGCTCAAGGTCTCTGATAAGGCTGCAGTCAGGCTGCCTGCCAGCTCCCCGGTCACCTCCCTGGTGGTCACATCCCTAGTCATCTCCTGGTATGGTTGAGGTGCAGGCACTTCCTGGCTCGCCAGTGTGTTGCCAGCAGCCTCCTCTCCTTGCTGGGTGGGTCTCTCCACAGGGCTCCTTGCTACGTGGCCACTGGTTTTCCCCATGGCCAGGGCCCAGGAGAGAACACAGGAGAGAGCCAGTAAGACAGAGATTACTGTCTTGTCGTAACCCTGGGAAGTGGCAGGTGTGTTGGGCATGTTTGTGTTCTAGTCACTGGAAGTGACTCACTAGGCCCAACCCACACTCACGGTGGTGGGGATGAGTAGTGGGGTGGAGGGGACCACACAGGACATGGGGCCAGGGGATCATCCAGAGCCATTCTGGAAGTTGCCTTTGCCAACCCCAGTAATCTTTGATAGAGTTCCTGCTTTCTTGTGGCAGGAGGTGGTTCAGATAGTTGGATTGAGTCATTTCTCCAAGGAATCTTGACTTATTTTAGTGAAAAATGCTATTTATAGGTTATATATTTTTTTTAATTTAGTTTTATTTTTTTGAGACAGAGTATCACTCTGCTGTCCGGGCTAGAATGAATGCCGTGGCGTCAGCCTAGCTCACAGCAACCTCAAACTCCTGGGCTCAAGCACTCCTACTGCCTCAGCCTCCCAAGTAGCTGGGACTACAGGCATGCGCCACCATGCCTGGCTAATTTTTTCTATATATTTTTAGTTGGTCAATTAATTTCTTTCTATTTATAGTAGAGACAAGGTCTTGCTCTTGCTCAGGCTGGTTTCGAACTCCTGACCTTGAGTGATCCACCGGCCTCAGCCTCCCAGAGTGCTAGGATTACAGGCGTGAGCCACCACACCCGGCCAAGACAAAATTTCAATGCATTTAATACTTTTTTAAAGACAGGGTCTCACTCTGTTGCCTGGGCTAGAGTGCAGTGGCATCATCATAGCTCACAGCAACCTCTAACTCCTGGGCTCAACAATCCTCCTGCCTCAGCCTCCTGAGTAGCTGGGACTACAGGTGTGTGCTACTATGCCTGGCTAATTTTTTAATTTTTTGTAGAAATGGGATCTCCCTATTGCCCAGACCAGTCTCATGCTCTTGGCCTCAAGTGATCCTCATGCCTTGGCCTTCCAAAGTGGTAGGACTACAGGCATGAGGTGTCACACCTGACCTCAAAGCAATATTTTAATTTTTTTATTTAAAAAAATTTTTTTGCGTGTTGTGCAGGTCCAAAAGCCTCTTCCATCCTTGTCAAGGAGAGTGCTAACCTTTTCTCCTTTTCATGCAACATAATCAATGCAATATTTTCAAAAAATCAAAACCGATGCAAAAAAATCCATGATGAATGAAGTTTTAAACAGAGACAGGATCTCATGGCTGTGTCCTGCCATATTGTAGGCTGAGGTGAACATAATCATGTGTGCCGCTATATACATGTCCTTATGTTTATTTTTTAATGGTTAACTTTTTTTCTAAAAGTAGATTTGGAAAAATATGTTTTGATGAATTTGCTTCCATTAAAGCCAGGAAAGTAAAGTTATAATAAGTTATGTTTTGGTATACATACAATATTTAAACCTAAAATAATGATATAAGTTTTAATATATCTACTTTTCAATTTTTCATATTTTTTTTTAACTTACTTTGATGTTCTGAGGAGGAAAAAAAATCACCATTTAGAAAAATACTTAGAGCTTCCATTTTCAGGAAGATAGAGTAGATGTACTTGTCCTTATTCTTCCCAATAAGTACAAAAAAAACGCTGGACATTGTATAAAAACAGATATAAGAAGACTCTGAAAGGTAGAGAGAAGAAAGAAGAGCATCTAGGGACCTTGAGACCCAAGGAACAACACAGTGGTAAGTCCCCTGGCTCAGACTTGGAGCTGAAAAGGCCAGCAACCGTGCATTGCCAATGGGCAATAAAAGCCTCCCAAAAACCCACTTCTTGGCCGGGCGCATGGCTCACGCCTGTAATCCTAGCACTCTGGGAGGCCGAGGCGGGCGGATCGCTCAAGGTCAGGAGTTTGAGACCAGCCTGAGCAAGAGCGAGACCCCGTCTCTACTATAAATAGAAAGAAATTAATTGG
>CAUYRT010036796.1:0-12411 GCA_963574885.1 Lepilemur ruficaudatus | reverse complement strand
AATTAGCCAACTAAAAATATATAGAAAAAATTAGCCAGGCATGGCGGTACATGCCTGTAGTCCCAGCTACTCGGGAGCCTGAGGCAGAAGGATCACCTGAGCCCAGGAGTCTAAGGTTGCTGTGAGCTAAGCTGATGCCACGGCACTCTAGCCCGGGCAACAGAGTGAGACTCTGTCTCAAAAAAAAAAAAAAAGAAAACAGAATGTAATAACTTGTATAGTACATTTATGAGGTTCTTTCACATGTATTAAATCCTCACAACAACTTTCAAAGGTAGACAGACATGATTATTCTCACTTTATAGGGGGAAAAAACTGAGATTCAGAGCACTTAAACAACTTACCATGTCAGACAGCTAATAAGTGGCTAAACTGGGGTTTAAATTCAGGTCTTCTGAATTTATACCCAGAATCGTCCACACACAAGACCTAGTCTCTTTCACAAATAAACTCAGATTTCTCCTCCTCCAAGAACTCCTAGCTGAAAAGGTTTTTTTTTTTGAGACAGAGTCTCACTCTTTTGCCCGGGCTACAGTGCCATGGCGTCAGCCTAGCTCACAGCAGCCTCAAACTCCTGAGCTCAAGCGATCCTTCTGCCTCGGCCTCCCGAGAAGCTGGGACTACAGGCATGAGCCACCATGCCTGGCTAATTTTTTCTATATATTTTTAGTTGGCCAATTAATTTATTTCTATTATTAGTAGAGATGAGGTCTCGCTCTTGCTCAGGCTGGCTTCAAACTCCTGACCTTGAGCAATCCGCCTGCCTCGGCCTCCCAGAGTGCTAGGATTACAGGTGTGAGCCACTGCACCCCGCCCCTGAAAGAGGTTTTAATAGTCCCTCTTTGCTACTTATTTTATAGCAACTGCAACACACTGAACTGTAATGTATTTGTTTATACCTTATCTCCCTTGCACCTGGGAGCTCCTTGAAGACAGTGACTACATCTTATTCATCACTGTATCATCATAATCAACATAACACAGATCCTGATACCCATGCTGACTGAATGAATATGTACATAAATGCTTATTTTTGCTTGCTACTAAGACACTGAGTAAAATATTTTTAAGAATCATAATTAATCACCTGTTAAAAACTACTAAGGGCTTAATAGGGCAGTTATAAAACTCCCATATTTCTTAAAGTCTCAGTCATCCCACCATCAAACAGATTAAGTCAAATCCCCTATTTCAGTTTTTAAAAAATCAAATGTATAAGAATTTGATCAAATTTGGTTTTGTAGCACTTGTTTTACATTATCTAGAAGTTAAAATCAACCAAAGGTTAATAAAGAAGAAACTTGGAAGCAGAAAAAGAACACTAGACTGAGAGTCAGAAAAGCAATCGTTTAAGATTCCAGCTTCTCCATTCATCACAGTGATCTTCATTCATTCCAAGTGAGATTCCAGGATTTGCCACAAATAAAGTTCTGAGTATTTATGTGCCCACTACATACACAGCTCCACTGACCCAGTTATATGTAAAGAGTAGAGGACAGCTTCATGAGAGTGAGCTGAAGTACAGTGGAGAAAACACAAGGAGCGGGGAGCAAGGGGCAACAGCCATGACAGAAAAGCCACTCCATTAAAACTCAGCCTAGAACAACATGGAGTAATGGTGACTGGCTGGGAAATTATAGCTGCTAACAGGCCAGCCTAAAACTGTGGATTCACTTGAGAAGTCCTTACTAGTGCCTATTCCATGCAAGGTCCCAAGACAGGTCTGAGAATAAAAGGATAATCAGATAGAATCCCTGCCCACTGCAAGTGGAGGAGACCAACAAATAATAAATAAATGGATAACTACAATCAGAGTAACCCAGAGATGGGGTACTCAATCCCAACCTAGGAAAGTCAAGGAAAGCTTTCTGGAAAAGGTTAACTCCTAGACTGAGTCTTAAAGGCTGAGTCACAGTAGACCAATTATGAGCAACAAAGTGATGTCTAGGCCAAGAGAACAGCATGTGCAAAGACACTGAGAGAAGAGGCATGGCACAGCTGAAGAACTACAAGCACAGTACAATGCACACTTCAGCAGTGCTAGAGGTAAAATGTGCAAGCTGAGAGGAGAGATAAACAACGCATGACACTGGTGAGGAGTTTAGGGAGAGGATCCTGAACTGCCTCAGATACCATATTAGGAAGCCTGAACCTCATCTCAAAGGTTTTAAGTAGTCTAGAGTTTCACAGAGTTTCATGCCACCTCCCTTCTAGGAGACAGTGCTTCTACAATGACACTGGGTTGAAGGGCAAGCTTTCAGATATGCTCATTTAGAATGAAGTTGGTTTCTCCCTCCATAATTCCACAGCCGGATCAAAATGCACTGCTGGAGTCATAAATCTCAAAATAAGGATCACATTACCACCAACATAAATAAATGCAGGAAAAAAAAAACCCTCCTCCTTTGCCTCTGGGGCAGGGTACTATGAAGAAATATCAGATCCCCTCAATGATGACAGGTATATTTAGAAAAGATTTATAAAGGGGTATTTCCCACATTCACTGACATTTTTAATTGAGAAAGAACTATCAACCTCAGCAAACTCTCCAGAACAATCCAATCTGTTTCAATCAGAAACCAGACCACAAAGTCAAAAAAATAGATGGAAGCTTGGTGTAGTGGCTCATATCTATAATCCCAGCACTTTGGGAGGCCAAAGTGGGAGAATCACTTGAGGAGTTCAAGACCAGCCTGGGCAACATAGCAAGACCCCATCTCTAAAAAAAATTTTAAAAATTAGCCAGGCATTGTGGTACACACCTGTAGTCCTAGCTAATCAGGAGGCTGAGGCTAGGATGGCTTGAGCCCAGGAGTTCCAGGTTACAACGAGCTATAATTGATCCACTGCACCCCAGCTGGGGCAGCAGAGCAAGACTGTCTCTAAAAAAAAAAAAAAAAAAAAGAGCTGATGGAGAGTCAAAGGTCACACCATACCTGCATTGGTTCACCAAGAAATCCAGGCAAACAGCCAAAATTTGGGCTTTGTTACCAAGAAGACCAAGTAAGCTACAAGCAGAAAACAAATACCAAGATACAAAAACCAACAAATATAGTGTTTTATTTCCAGATGCTTTAAAAGCGAACATATTGTTCTTTCTCCATATACTGAAAGTCACAATAAATCCCAACTTCCATTCTAGAAAGATAATGGCTACTATTTATTGAGTAATTAATATATGCCAAGCACTGTGGTAAGTTCTTTTTTTTTTTTTTCTGAGACAGACTGTTACTCTGTTGCCCAGGATAGAGTGCCATGGCGTCAAGCCTAGCTCACAGTAACCTCAAACTCCTGGGCTCAAGCAATCCTCCTGCCTCAACCTCCCAGGTAGCTGGGACTAAAGACACGTGCCACCATGCCCAGCTAATTTTTTCTATTTTTAGTTGTGTGGCTAATTTCTTTCTATTTTTCAGTAGAGACGGGGTCTCACTCTTACTCAGGCTGGTCTCAAACTCCTGAGCTCAAGCAATCCTCCCGCCTCTGCCTCCCAGAGTGCTAGGATTACAGGTGTGAGCCACCACGCCCAGCCTTGTGGTAAGTTCTTTACATGAATTATCTCATTCAATCCTCACAACTACCTAGGAATTATGTACTATTATTCCTGCCCTTCCTTTTTTTTTTTTTTTTGAGACAGAGTCTCACTCTGTCGCCCTGGGTAAAGTACAGTGGCATCATCGTAGCTCACTATAACCTCAAACTCCTGGGCTCAAGCAATCCTCTTGCCTCTGCCTCCCAAGTAGCTGGGACTACAGGTGCATGCCACAAAGCCCGGCTAACTTTTCTATTTTTAGTAGAGACAGGGTCTCTTGCTCAGGCTGGTCTTGAACTCCTGTACTCAAACAGTCCTCCCACCTCAGCCTCCCAGAGTGCTAGGATTACAGGAGTGAGCCACCATACCCAGCCTGCCCTTTCCTTTTTAAAGATTAAAAAATAATGAGATACAAAAAAGTGAAGTAACATGCCCAAGGTCTCATATCTAGTAAGGACATAAGCCAAAACAAAACAGATGTGCTATATATTTCTAAAGAGATAATTAACAATCTAGGAAAAATTCATTCCATTAGATTTCTCAGATTCCTAAATATCCAAATTATTTAAATAGTTTTACAGAGTTCAAGATGACTGACCCTTTCCCCATAGCAACACATGATGAACAGATCCTAGTGTATAAAACCACTGCATCACTCTATACTTTATAGCATCAACATACACAGTAGCTCAGAGTGGTTAGATTATGTCCTACTCTGTAAAAACTAGTTCACTCATTTAGCATTGACTCAGTTACTCCACAAAAATGTACTAAACCCCTGCTAGGTTCCAGGTATGAGGGATACATGAATAATTAGTGAGACCCTGTCCCTGGAAGGCTGCATGGCACATAATAAAGTGCAGTCATAGACTTTGATGGCAGAAAAGTCTGGAGATAAATCTTGCCCTAGTCACTTACTTACTGGCTGATGGGCCTACACAGGCTCAACATCTCTGAGCCTGAGTTTTCTCACATGTAAAATGGGATAATTACGATCACCCTACAGGAAGATGTGAGGTTTAATTAAGATAACAGGGGCCAGCACAATGTAGGTACACAATGTTAATTCCCCATCCCCAGAACTAAGGTTCCAGGCTGTATAGGGGTGCTAACTAGAAGATAAAATAATGTTTAGCACTATGACTTATCTAGCCTACCTCTTTCTCCATTCTCCTGTGCCCAACCACAGTGAAAAACCAAAGTCATTACCAACTTAGTTTGTCTATGGCTTCATCTTTTTCTTTTTCTACTGTAAATGCTCCAGGCTAACGATAGGGACCTAATAAACCTACAAAAACCCTTTCATGCACAGCTATGCACGGTTCTCTAAAGGCTACTTCATACAAGGTAGAGAGAAATAAGCACCAAGCCCAGTGATTTTCTAACATTCTGACAAAGTTGTGAAATGGCTCAATGCTGAAGTTTTTTGGTTCTACTAAGCTAAGGGAAAAACCTGCATTCACATTGGCTTTCAAACAGTATTTTTAGTAAAGGTTTGACAAAACCACCTATTCCCCTTATAAAAAAAAAATAAGTAAAGCCTAGCAACATAATCTTATTAACAAATGAAAATATATCATCTTATACTGAATCAAGGCAGTGACACCAAACTGTGTCATTGTATTCTTTGTGGCCATGTTAAAAAAAAAAAAAAAGCTAGTTTCAGTTTCACTAAAGAATGTTAAGAATGTTTTTGATGAAGCTGTAAAAACTATTACTTTTAGCAAGGCATGGTGGCCCATGCCTACAGTCCCAGCTACTAGGGAGGCTGAGGTGGGAGGATCACTTGACGCCAGGAGTTTGACATCAGCTAGGCAACCTAGCAAGACCTCTCTGTCTCAAAACAAAAACTGTTAATTTTATTCAATCTCAGTCCTTAATTATACATCTTTTTAATATTCTGTGTGAAGAAATGGGATGCACACATAAAGTATTTCTGCTGCAAATCAAAGTACAAGAATCATCTCAAAGAAAAGCACTAAAGAACTTGTGCAATGGAGTTGCAAGCTGAACTAGCTGCTTTTTTTCATAAAACACCATTTTTACTTGAAAGAACAACTGGCAGAAAAATAATGATTATTCAGCTTTGGATGTCTGGCAGACATTTTTTCGAAAATGAACAATGTGAGACTGTCACTTCAAGGAAAACAACTGTCAGTATTTATTGTCAATGATAAAATTTGAGCTTTCAAGCGAAAATTAGAAAAGACTTGTCTGATGGGATCAGTGGTGATATTAACAAATGTGATTTTTTTAACATTACACAATAGAATATGTCAACATTCAGAAGATCTGCATAACTCAGTGATATAGATTGAACTGTGTCCCCTCAAAACTCATAAGCTGAAGCCCTATGCCCCAATATTATGGTATTTAGAAATAGGGCCTTTGGGAGGCATTAGGTTTAGATGACTTATAATTAGGTTTAGATGAGGTCATGAGGGTGGGGCTGCCATGATGGGATTAATGCCCTTAATAAGAGAAACCAAAGAATTTGTCTGCTCACAGTCACTCTCTTCCCCCACTAACCCACTGTTTGAGGACACATAGAGAAAGTGGCCATCTACAAGCCAGGAAGACAACCCTCACCAGAAAATGACACTAAAACCCTGATCTTGAACTTCTAGCCTCCAGAACTTTTAGAAAATAAATTTGTGTGTTTAAGCCAAAGCAGACTAACACACTCAGTGCATCAATATTTTCCAAATGACCAACCCATGATGCTACAAAATGATGCACAGGTAAAAGATCTATTCAAAGTGCAAAACAGATCGATGGATTTTAATGTAACAAAGTATGAAAAGCTCGTTAATGTGGTTTCAGATTCCACAAGGCAAGGGACCTCAAGAAACTACCAATTGTCAAGTTTTGGTGTAGTATTAAAGATGAATATCCACAATTACCTACAAAGATAATTAAAACATTCCTCCCTTTTCCAATTATCTATATGGGACTGGATTTTCTTTATATACACCATGCAAAACAAACAATCACAACAGATTGAATGCAGAAACAGATATGAATCCAATCAGACATTAAAGAGATTTGGAAAATTGTAAAGTATTATTCATCTATTTTGTTTTTTAACTTTTTTTTCTTTTTTTAGAAAGAGGGTATCAGCCCTGTTGCCCAAGCTGGAATGTAGTAACCCAATCATAGCTCACTGTAACCTCAAACTCCTTGGCTCAAGCAATCCTCCCACCCAGAAGTCCCAGTAGCTGGGACTACAAGCACGTGCCACCACACTTGGCTAATTTTTTTATTTTTTGTAGAGACAAGGTCTCACTATGTTGCCCAGGCTGGTCTCAAACTCCTGGCCTCAAGCAATCCTCCCATCTTGACCTCCCAAAGTGCTGGGATTACAAGCATGAGCCACTGTGCCTGGTCTCTTCTAATTTCTTTGGTTTGAAATAATATACTTATTTTCATAAAAATATGTCAACATGTAATAGAAGTTTTTTAAATAAATTAAAATACCTCAAAAATTTCTCAGTTTTAAATGTTAACACAGAAAATAATGATAGATATAACCCACAAACAAAAGCTCTTCGGTGACCTCAATAACAAATAAGAATGTGAAGACACCACAAAGTTTGAGAAAGTTGCTATATAGCAGTGAGCAAGAATAAACTATACCTACATACCTAATAATGTGAGTATCACAAATAATGTTGAGTACAAAAAGTCAGTCATACCTTGTGAAATTTCATAAACAAGCAAAAATAATCTGTGGTACTAGACGTTTATTACTTGCCTTAGAAGAGAGAGTAATGTTTCCTTTCTTAATCTGAGTGCTAGTTATACTTTTTGTGCAATTTTTTTCTACATGTTACATATACTTCAATACAATTTCTTTTTAATTTATATTTTCTATATAAACATACACCCATATACACACCTGCCACAGGCTCACAAACAGAAGTTATGTTAGCACTGGTCTAGGGTAGAATTTTTTTTTTCTTAAACAGCTCCTGGGGTGATTCTAATGAGTAGTCAGATACTAGCTGTCTAAGTAGGTCAAAGACTACTGATGTAACAGTTTAACACCAGGAAGATTTATACACAGTACAGCAAAAAGAACAAGGGCTTGGGAGCAAGGCAGATCAGGTTTTTAATATAAGCTTTTCTTCTCTTACCAGCTATGGAACCAAATGCAAACTACTTATTCCTCTATAGTCCTCAGTTGCTTCAATTTCATCTTCTGTAAAATGGGCATGATTCGTTATACAGCGGAAATATGAGAATTCAATTATATAAAGAGAAAGCACATAGCATACTGTCTACTACAGATATGCAAATATCAGATCCCTTTTGTCTTCCTATCCTCATCCCCTGTTTGTCCTAAGGCCTGAGACAGATTACCCTCTTAAATCTTAATTTCTTCATTTTTAAAACAATGCCACATGACCAACCTATGCACTATAGATCAAATAAAGTAGTATAATTATATTTGCACAAGTATAAATAGCAGAACTATATTTACTAATAGGCTGGCCACGATGGCTCATGCCTGTAATCCCAACACTTTGGGTGGCTGAGGCAGGAGGCTCACTTGAGCCCAGGAGTTCAAGAGCAGTTTGGGCAAGATAGTAAGATCCCATCTCCACAAAAATTTTAAAAATTTAAAAAAAAAATTAGGCTGGGCATGCATGGTGGCTCACACCTGTAATCCCAGCACTCTGGGAGTCTGAGGCCAGAGGATCACTTGAGGTCAAGAGTTCAAGACTAGCCTGGACAACAGCAAGACCCTGCCTTTACAAGAAAAAAAAAAAATTAGCTGGATCCAGTGGCACACACCTATAGTCCTAGCTTTTCAAGAGGCTGAGGCAGGAAGATCGCTTGAGCAAAGAAGTTTGAGATTGCAGTGAGCTATGATGATGCCACCACACTCTAGCCCAGGCAACAGAGCGAGACCCAGTCTCAATTAAAAAAAAAAAATTAGCCCAGTGTGGTGGCACACACCTGTAGTCCCAGGTACTCGGGAGGCTGACACAGGAGGATAGCTTGAGCCCAGGAGTTCCAAGTTACAGTGAGCTATGATCATACCACTGCACTCCAGCCAGGGGGACAGAGTGAGACCCTATCTCAAAAAACCCCACAAAACTGTATTTACTGATAGGGATTTTTGCTATCAACTTAAAAGAGAGAGGAAGACACATTAGAAAACAAAAATGCTTAGAAAAATTATAAAACAGAAGCTAGAAAATAAATAAGCATCAGCAGAAATTGTCAAGTTTGAGGGACATGATCAAAAGGCAAATCAGGATCGTAATCTCAAACTAGCCAGGGATTGAAGTTTACTTTGAAAAACATATCAGCCCAGGGTTCCTTCTAAATGTCTATACCTAAGAAAAAGCACAACTTAACATAAAAATAGGCATATTCTGAAAGGACCCAAACACCTGTCTAAGTGGTAGGAGGAGTATTAGAGCTATAAACCAAGGTGTTCTTAGAGCATATCTTAGAGCATCTTCATACAGAGACCAATGGCCCATTTAATAAAATGTTAAACTTTTAGATAAACGTAGTTTGACAAAAAAAAATTCTACACAATTGTTTTCAGTACTAAAGATATATAAATTGCCCAAGCAACTAAATTTTACAAAATAAATAAAGCAAGAAATATGAACTTGCTTTAGTCTCTTTGTTCTTTAATGTTCTACAACTTTGAGCTGATTTTTGGTAATATACCAGGGACTGGCAAGCTATGGCCCACCCATGGCCTATTTGTACGTCCTGTGAGCTAAGAATGGTTTTTACATTCTTAAAACCATGTAAAAGGAAGAGGAAAAGGAGGAGGGGAGGGAGGAACATGGGGGAAGAGGGAAAAAAGGGGGGAAGGTAGAAAAAAAATAGGGGAAGAGGGGGAGTGGGGAATGGCAGAGCCCATATGTGGCCTGCAAAGCCTAAAGTATTTTTTACAGAAAGCATTTGCTAATCCCGGAACACAACATCTTGGTGTCCTCTTCTTTTGAAACTTGTGCTATACATTATCATCACCAAAGCCTCTACCAATCCAATTAAATTTTAAATTCTAAAAACCTACATCTGGAGAAAAAAATTTTACCTACTCCTCATTAGAATATCATACTACTTGTTTGTCAACTATTCTCAATAGGTTCAGTTAAAAAACTAATCACTCACTACTTGCAAGGCATACTGCAGGAGCTAGGACTATAAAAGTGACTTGGATATAGTCCCCACCCTCACAAAACTTACAGTTAAGTGAAAGAGCAGACAGAAACAGTTAATCTTCCTAAAATAAGGCAAGTACTTGACAGAGGCATGTACTAGATGCTACCTGGAAACAAAATGAGGACATTTTGTTGTCTGTGACAATCTTAGGGGTTCTGACAGGTTTCTTGGGGGAGATGATACACCTAACCTAAAAGGATGGGCAAAGGTATAACAAGTTGTCTATAGAAACTGCATGCCACTCATGATGCTCTCATCAGGCATGAGGAGTACATAGGAACAGGTCACAGAACACCTAATATATCGTGTTAAGGAATCAATGAAGGGATTTAAGCAAGGGAGTAACATAGACATATACATCTGTTGAGTAGATGTTCTGGGTGCTGGGTGGAAGATAGGTTTATGAGATGAAAGGTACAGAGACCAGTTAGGAGGCTACCCTTGTCCAGGTGAGATTAGTGCCTGAACTAAGCTGGTAATAGTAGGAATGAGGAGTTGAATTCCAGAAATACTTAGAAGGATTTTATATTTGGCTATGAGAGATACAGGGAAAGAAAAGACTAATGATAAATTCATATCTTGAGTGACTAAATGGATAGTAATGACTTTAAGCTAGGACAAAACAACAAAAAGATGATTTTAACCTTTTGTGAGGAAAGGAGTGGAAAGAGGGGGAGGTCAGAAGAAGTAGATGTGGAAAATGAGTTCTGTCTTGCATATATTGAATTTTTTTTTTTTTTGAGACAGAGTCTCGCTCTGTTGCCCAGGCTAGAGTGCCATGGCATCAGCCTACCTCACAGCAACCTCAAACTCCTGGGCTCAAGTGATCCTTTTGCCTCAGCCTCCTGAGTAGCTGGGACTACAGGCATGTGCCACCAATACCCAGCTAATTTTTTCTATATATTTTTAGTTGGCCAATTAATTTGTTTCTATTTTTAGTAGAGATGGGGGGTCTCACTCTTGCTCAGGCTGGTTTCGAACTCCTGACCTTGAGCGATCCACCTGCCTCAGCCTCCCAGAGTGCTAGGATTACAGGTGTGAGACACCACACCTGGCCCATATACTGAATTTGAGGATCACTGGAATGAATGTATTATAGGTGGGAGATAGTAGCCAGGGAGACAGACAAGTCTGGAGTTCAGGACAGAGCTCTGAGCTAGAGATAGAGATTTAACAGTCATCAGCATATGGGCAAGACTATTCAAGGAAAGACTCTAAAAACATCCAGTGAACCTAGAAGCCAGTCCTAAGGATTGCCAACATTTACTGAGAAGGTAGAAACAATAAAGATCTTTTCTTAAATATCAGCTATTTTCGGCTGGGCGCAGTGGCCCCACCTGTAATCCCAATACTCTGGGAGGCTGAGGTAGGAGGATCACTTAAGCCCAGGAGTCGGAGACCAGCTTGGGCAAGACAGCAGACTCTATCTCTACAAAAAGTTTTAAAAATTGGCCGGGCATGGTGGCTCACACCTGTAATCCTAGCACTCTGGGAGGCCAAGGCAGGAAGATCACTCAAGGTCAGGAGTTCAAGACCAGCATGCATAAGAGTGAGACCCCCGTCTCTACTAAAAATAGGAAGAAATTAGCTGGACAACTAAAAATATATAGAAAATATTAGCCGGGCATGGTGGCGCATGCCTGTAGTCCCAGCTACTCGGGAGGCTGAGGCAGAAGGATTGCTTAAACCCAGGAATTTGAGGTTGCTGTGAGCTAGGCTGATGCCACGGCACTCTAGCCCAGGCAACAGAGCAAGACTCTGTCTCAAAAGAAAAAAAAAAAATAGCCCTGTGTGGTGGTACACACCTGTACCTCCTAGCTACTGGGGAGGCTGAGTCAGGAAGATCACTTGAGCCCAGGAGTTGGAGGTTACAGTAAGCTATGATCACACCACTGTACTATAGCCTAGGGAACAGAGTAAGACCCTGTCTCTAAAAAAACTAACAAACAAAAATATATCAGCTATTTTTACAACTTTAAAAATCTCTTCCTGCTAAACAACAAATCAGGATGAGCAAAAATGATGAACTAGGTTCAACAGTACAGCTCACATAGTGGACAAAATAAGAAATAAGGAATTTAGTAAGGTGAGGGCTTTCCAGATGGAAAGCACAGCATATGGAATGAGTAGGACCATGACAGTACAGCATGATTGAGGATTGGCTTATTTGGTTTTCTGGTAGGTACATGTGCTAAAAAGATTTTAAAGAGAGGTACAAACTAAGGCCTGCTAGAACACAGGGAGGGAACAATTAAGGAAGACTGTGTCTCACCTTAAGCATTAACACCTCTAAGTATCTCTCTATTCCCTGCTTCCCAGGCCATGCTAACCCCCATCCTCCCCATGCCCTTTGTCCATGCCTCCACTGTAGTATTTATACCCTTATGCTACAATTATGTGTGACATACCTAGTTCTCCCCTAGTCTTTATGCTCCTTAAGAGCAGGGAATGTTTTTATTCCTGACCCCCAGCACTCCCTTACCACCTACCATCTAATAATCACTCAATAGATACTTGAACAGATGTCTTAACCTATCTGTCATGCATAAAACCACCTCCTTGACCCTGAATGTGTTGCAGTCGTGGATTTACATTCTTTATTTTGCTTTACTTATGATATTATTAAAATAAATTTCCGGTTGGGCGCGGTGGCTCACGCCTGTAATCCTAGCACTCTGGTAGGCCGA
>CAUYRT010036795.1:0-28214 GCA_963574885.1 Lepilemur ruficaudatus | reverse complement strand
GCTGGAGTCCACCGTGTTCACCATCAGCAGGGCCCGGCTCATCCACCCCATTTCTGGAATTACGGCCTGGTCTGGGCCAAAGATCTCCCGTCTGCGTGCCATGCCTCCAAGTAGAACACCAAAGGGTCTCTCCTCCCTTCCGATTTTCTTAACCTCACAACTGCCAAATGCAAATAAATAAAAGGTCGTGTAGTATGATTTTAGGGGCAACAACTTGGCTCTTATGTCCAGATATATTTTCCCTGTTATTTTCCCTAGTTACTAAATTCCACAAAAAGATTTTAATAATTCAGATTAAAGTTTGACCATGCCTTGCAGTTCAGAAAAATATGGTCTATAAAAGTTGGGAATTTGGAGTAGTGATTAAGAGCATAAGCTTTAAGCCAGAAAAGAAAAGAGTTTGAATTCCAGCCTTGCCATTTGTTTTTTTGTTTTGTTTTGCTTTTTGAGACAGAGTCTCACTCTGTTGCCCAGGCTAGAGTGCTTTGATGTCAGCCTCGCTCACAGCACCTCAAACTCCTGGGGCTCAAGCAATCCTACTGCCTCAGCCTCCTGAGTAGCTTGGACTACAGGCACCCACCACTATGCCCAGGTAATTTTTCCTGTTTTTAGTAGAGACAGGGTCTCACTGTTGCTCAGGCAAGACCTGAGCTCAAGCAATCCTCCCGCCTCGGCCTCCCAGAGTGCTAGGATTACAGGCGTGAGCCTCTGCGCCTGTCCTGCCATTTGTTAAATATAAAACTGTAGGTAGGCCAGGGTGTGGTGGCTCACGCCTGTAATCCTAGCACTCTGGGAGGCTGAGGCGGGAGGATCGCTCAAGGTCAGGAGTTTGAAACCAGCCTGAGCAAGAGCGAGACCCCATCTCTACTAAAAAATAGAAAAAATTAGCCAGGCATGGTGGCACAGGCCTGTAGTCCCAGCTACTTGGGAGGCTGAGGCAGGAGGATTGCCTGAGCCCAAGAGTTTGAGGTTACTGATGCCACGGCACTCTAGCCCAGGCAACAGAATGAGACTCTGTCTCAAAAAAAAAAAAAAAATACATATATATATATATATATTACTTGACACACTAACAAAACAAAGGAGAAAAAATATTTCAAAAAATGCATTAAAATGTTTGGTAAAATTAACCTATGCAAACATATTTAATAGGGAAATGTTGAAAATATTCCCTTAGAAATCATGACCGAGGAAGGATACCCACCTTCACCACTTCTATTCAACATTGTCCTGGAGGTGGTGGTGGTGGTGGTGGTGGTCTCAGGGAACCACAGAGATAAGGAGGGGTTTGGGAGTGGTGTTCCTGGTAAGGATCCACAGTTCCAGTGACAGCAAAGTTTAGGTGCACCACTGGAACAGGTGGCTGAAAGCAAGGAAGTGACCACTGGGAGTGGAGATGAAGGAAACCTGAGGCTAGAGTTTTATACGGATTATTCAAACGGGCACGGAAGTCAGTCAGGATGATAGAGGACATGGGCCACAATGAAAGGCTGCACCTGGCTTTGCCAGAGCCTTCAATTATTATAGAAGTGACCTGGATTTAAGCAGATGGCATGGAGGGGGGAGGTAAAAACTAATAAAACTGCAAGGCCAACGCTCAAAGAGCACAAGGAGTTTTATACTAAGGTGAGGTATGATGATTTGAAAAGGCTGGTAGTAACGAAGAACCAAGAGAAACTGATCTCAGGTCCTTGTTATATGGGGTTTGTATAAACAAACCACCTCTACCCTACAGCTCTGGAGGGAGCCTTCCATCAGAAAAAGGTTTCAGGCTGGGCACTGTGGCTGCCGCCTATAATCCTAGCACTTTGAGAGGTCGAGGCAGGAGGATCACTTGAGCCCAGGAGTTTGAGGTTGCAATGAACTATGATGATACCACTGCACTCTAGCTTGGGTGACAGAGCAAGACTCTGTCTCAAAAAAAAAAAAAAAAAAGTTTTTACATCAGATCAGATAATGTGGGCAAAGCTCCCGACATAGTGCCTGGCACGTAGGAGGTGACTGTGTTAGCTAAAAGGCACCGTGGAAAGGCAAGAAGGGGTCCTGACGCAAAAATCTGTCAAGGGAAGGGAAGCATACACCAGCAGGAGTGAGGACACAGTTAAGGGGCTTACATTCTGGGTAGGGGGAGAAGGACAGGGATGGGGAGAGTGGTGGAATCTCCTGGCCTAATATCAGTTTCCTAGCAGGTTCAAACTCTTTGGGGATAGGGTCCGGAAGAGTGACATTAGAGTCAGGTTCTGTCTCTCCGGGGAGCTTGTGAGGCCCGGGACATTTAGTCAGTTGCTCGGTTCTATAGTGTCTACTTGAGGCATGTCTCTTACATTCCATTTTCCTTTCTATTTCCATCACCATCATCCTGATTCAGCCCTCTACGACTTCTTTTCTGGACTACAGAATCTTCCAACTGATTTTTCTGCCTCCATGTCATTTCTTATGCATGACTTCAAAATGAATCTTCCATAATTTACCTGCTCCAAAATCTTCGATAACTCCCAACCAAATAAAGTTAAATCTATCTCCTCACTTAGTGGTCAAGACCTTCTACAATATGCAGAGTTCCCACTTACTGTTCAAGAATCAATTTCTTATTCTGTTTTTCTTCATACTGTTCCTCCTCCCTGGAACACCTTCTCTGATTTCTACTGGTCAAAGCCCCATTCTTGTGTTAGGTTCACTTCATCTTCATACACCAGCAAGCTCACAGAGCCCCCGTCCCTCACACACGGCCAGGGGTGATGTTGGAAATATTTTACCACTGACACAACGTAGGTACCACCCAAACAGAACACCTCTGGCTGTAGGTAGACGAGGCCTCCAGGGTCCCTGCCATGGTTGGGGTTAACCCATTGTTTTGGGACTCGGGGAGGCCTGTGGGTTCCTGGGGAGGAGGTCAGAGTGGCATGGGGCAGTCGGAGGCTCAAGGCAGAAGTATTTCAGTATTTTCACCATGAGCATAGCAGTGCCTATGGGCTGAACATCCTCATGCATTCGTCCTCTTGAAAACTTCCCAAGGGTGTTTTTGAACTTCTTCTGTGGCATCGAGCCCATTCTGAGTTGCATATAAATGGGGCACCCTTGTCCCTCTCCTTCACCTCCTCTGCACCAAGTTTATAAATTCTTCAAAGACGTCCTCCTCATCTTTGTACCCTCTGCTACATCTTGCACATCACAGATTCTCAACAAATGTTTCTTCTGGATTGCAGGAGGGGAAATGTTTCACTTTCAAATGTCAACAAAGTAAGGTGCCTAAGGAAAAGGGAAAAGGTAAATACTTTTTAATGAATGCCTGTTCTTTAAATGTTATGTCTTTGCACTCTTGCAATAAACCTGAGAGGTCAGTTCCTTATCCCCATTTTACAAATGGGTAAACAGAGGTTTGGGCAAGTGAAGTCAGCCGAGGGTCACCCAGCTAGAGTGGCAGAGATGAGGGGGCTGTCCAGTGTGTCTCACAGAAACTCATCGTAGCTTTTTAAAAGTTTGTATGCCTCTTCTGTAGGGTATTTTAAAAATTTTATTCTATAGTTTGAATCAGAGATTATATGGAATTTACATGATTGATCTAGTAGCTCTTTTCAGAATATGCTCACTTCAGGTGTGTTATTTATCCTCTTGAAGATAAGTGCATGAGGCCAAGCAAGGGGGCTCAGGGCTGTAATCCCAGCACTTTGGGAAGCCGAGGCAAGAGGATCACTTGAGGCCAGGAGTTCAAGACGAGACTGAGCAACATAGTGAGACCCCTTCTCTACAAAAAATAGAAAAATTAGCCAGGTGCAGTAGCATGCACCTGTAGTCCCAGCTACTCAGGAGGCTGAAGCAGGAGGATCACTGAACCCAGGAGTTGGAGGTTGCAGTGAGCTATGATGACATCCAGGTGACAGAGCAAGACCCTGTCTTAAAAAAAAAGCTAAGTGAATGAGAACAGTTCTCACACCAGACTGTGGCCTAAGTGAGAATTCACAGTGGGTTTAGCGGAAATCCATTTAGTCTTTTCAATTCTTTTTACCGCCATTTTCTTTTTCATCAACTCAGTTGCATTTGATAGGGTTCTTTTGAAAGAGGTCTCTTTCTGAATCTTTGCAAAAGGGAGAATTTCAGCACAGCCAAAAAAGTATAAAGGGAAACCATTTTAATTTTTAAATGTGTGCCATTATTAGCTCTCCTTGCATCAGCTTCTTCTAATTATGCAGAAGTGCATACATCTGACAGAGTGCCTGGCCCTGACTCATGACTTACTAATGAGATCATATTTTTCATTACAATTCCAAAATCCCATCAATCTTTTCTTAATTATTTTTAAGTGAATTTGCTGCTTTAGAAAGAAAAGGGCGTATGTGGCACTAGCAGAAACTAGGAAAGTTTCATGTGATTTCAATTTCAGAAACTTTGTTGGCAAGATGGCCTGTAACTGTTGCCAATGTTAATAAATCAAATTTCAATGTCTAGGAATGGGTTTACTGCCATGGGCCCTCCCCCTGCCGTGTACCAAACTCACTCTCAGATTCAACGGATCCGCCCTTCAAGCATTGCCACAGCAAAGCTCCTTGCAAACAGCTCTGCCAACACGCATTACAGTCCTCGGTACAAGCAGGGGTAATATTCAAAATGTTTGACAACGGATACTAGCTGTGACTCTGAAACAGGGTCCTGCACCCCAGCTATGCCAGACTTAGCCTTTCGGCAGCTGGGTTTTGGGAAGCTCCAGGAGATCCCTAGAGAGGGGCCAGAGCAGATTTTGGGGGCCGGGGGGAGGTGGAGCTGCATCTGTTGAACGACTGGGAGAAACGTATTTCAGTGTTTTAATATGCAACATGGTGAGCACTTACCAGTATCAACCCCCCGGTAGCAGCCCAGGCATCCCAGCAATGACCACCTGCTAAACGCCGGTTAGACTCACCTCTCTAGGCCTGCAGCGAGCGGTGGTGGTGTTTTCCAGTTGTGTCTAACACTCTGGAGGAGCTTTCGGCAGCAGCGTCACACCTGAAGTGTGCTCCCCTCACCCTCCACCTTCTAATGCTGTCAACTGCAGTATACGTCGGTCACCTGCTCCCTGCCCGCGTGCAACACACAGTGTACATGCGCACTGCGCAGTATGCAAATGAGGGGAAGACCACGGGGTAGCAAATTCTGCCTTCGTGGTTCTGACCAATCTCCATTGTCCATACTGACTTATGTATTGTCCCCATGAAATCCGGAACCTTAAAAATGAAAGTCCAGTTATCTGATTACAGATTTAAAGAGTTTAATTTAAAATTTTAAAAAAATTTAAAGCAGATGTTTCATGTCAACATTACGTTTTGTAGCTATTGAAAGTTCTAGTAACCCCTCGTGAACAAGAGCGAAGGAGGAAGTCAAATCTGTGAGGAGAAAGCAGGCAGGCATCCCTCTTGCCTTCCAGGCGAGCCTCTCAGCTGGCCAGGGCAGCGCAGTGACACGTGGCAGCACCGTGACCCTACCCACGATGGAAAGCCCCCGAGTCCTTGGTCTTGGCAGCTCCACTTTCGTCCACTCCAACATCAACCCCTTTACTGTCATCGCAGCCGTTTTCTTTTGCGTATGTGTCCGTCTTATTTATTAAACTTCATGCCTAAGCTGGAGTTGAGAAGGATGGCCTCGCCCCACCGCTCAGACGCAGTGCTGTGTGTAGAGCTGTCCGAGGCTGGCAGGGGCCGTCAGCTATCAAGAGACAGGCCCTGCGTCTGTCCCCTACCGTGAAAGCAGCGTGAGCGCAGGGCCCTCTCTGCAGGAATGTGACCCGTCACCTCTTGGTGACGTCATGGTGGGGCCAGGGAGTCACACTCGCTCTCAGAATCCGTGCACCAGGCCCAGCCTCCAGAGCCTCTCCTTGCAGGTCCATGTACTGTAATAACTAAGTCAACTGGAAAAAAAAAATACTGAAGAAAAGACTAAGGAAAACCAGGGCGTGGGGGCAGCTGGGGCCAGGAAAGAGCACACAGAGAGGCATAAAGGACCATTGTGCCGGGACTCCTCGCACGGCCCCGCAGGACTTGGCACCCCGGGACTCAGAGGAGCCAGCAACGATCTGCTTTCTCTGGAGGGAGATCCTTGGATCCCAGCTGAATAAAGAACAACTTGGAACGTGGCAGGGGAGACTGGGGGGCCACGGCGGGGGCGGGGGCAGGGGCAGGCAGAGCCAAGAGCAAAGTAGAGTTAAAAAGGGGGCGGGCGGGACTGGAGTGCACCAAAGGCGGAGACAGCTGCCTTACCTTGGCGTTTTTCTCTGTCACCCCAGAGCAACGGAGGCCCAATCAAATGCTCACTTTGACAGCTGTCAAACAGGAGGAGCAATTTTTCAAATGACTAATCAACGAGTATGAAAAACGTGTTCTTGCAGGAAGGGGAAGAACAGAAAAGAGACAGAATCCACTGCAGTGACGGTCCAAATTCTGAGCCCATGATTTCAAGGCTTTGCCATTCACTGTATAACACCGCTTGCGGGGTGTCGGTCAGTCCCTCGGTCGCTCCCTCCCTCTGTATCCCCTTTAGTCAAAAAAAGAAAAATAGAAAAAGACTGCTTGAGGAAGGGAAGAAGAGGACAGAAGAAGGGAGGAAAGTTAACCTCTGCAGAGGATGTTGGATGTTCCAGAATTTTTTTTTTTTTTTTTGGTCTTGAATAACAGCAATTCCTTCTCAACTTCTTGGTTTGGTTACCTGCTCCCTTCTTCTTCCTCGTCATCTCTGGGGAAGGGAGAATAGAGCCAGGAACTGTCCCCTGCAAGTGAGCAGACAAGAGCAGCTCTGATTCCGGAGCCCAGGGAGGCTTTTGAACCTGAGCTCCCCTGGCTCGCAGCTGTGGCCCTCCTCTCTCCTCAGTCCCTGCCCCCAGGGAGGAGTCTGGGGGCTGCTGTCCAGCCTCTGTGCCCTTCCAGGAGAAAACCCATTTCATCCTAGGGCAGTGGTTTGCTCCGGGAGCGGCGCTGGGGGTGGCAAGGCTAGGACTAGCAAAATGAAGTGCCGGGAGGAGGGAAGAGCTGGCACTGCTGAACGGAGACAGGCTCCAGCCGCTTCATCCATCTCGAGCAGAATCGTTAATCAGGTGCAAAACTCCTAAAAGGAGCAAAACTAGGACCAGCTCCTTCCGAGGGCACCCTGCCAATTTCCCCCACTCGCATTTTCATTTCCAAATCCTTAGTGTCTTTGTATCAGGGCTGATCCAAGCCAGCCTAGTCAGGAGCCACCTGTTCATGTCCCCTCCCATCTCCCCGACCTCGGAAGTGAGAGGAGAAATGGTGGGAAACCCAGACAGCTGCTGTGACCCCTCCCCCACCAAACAAGCAGCCCAGTTCCAGGAATTGGGCCAGACCCTGGCGGATGAGTTACTCTCTGTGAGAAATGCTTCTGCAGGCACATTAACTCTTTCGCTCACTGAATCGCTCTCTCACTGCATAGAAGGTAAAGTCAGGCCCAGGAAGCAGGAGGGACCTCATAGGCCAAGCTTAGCCCACCCTTACTGCTCCAGCCCAGAGAGCTGGGGTGACCTGCCCAAGGTCATGACACAGGTCACTAGCAGAGTCATGGCAGCCAGCCTCCAAAATAGCCCCCAATGGTTCCTGCCTGCCAGAATCTAAGCCCTTAGAGTCCCCTCCCACAGGGGGTAGGGGTGGCTTGTGAAATCAACAGGGTACTGAAGAAATGACAGTGTCAGACTTCCAGGGCTGGGTCACAAAAGACTTTGCTGCCCTCGCCTTGCTCTCTCTTCACTCTGGGGGAGCCAGCTGCCACCATCCCAAGGACACTCAGTGGCCCTGTGCTGAGGTTCATGTGAAAACTGAGGCCTCCTGCCAACAGCCAGCTCCAAGTCATCAAACACACGAGTGGGCTGCCTCTGGAGGGGGACCCTCCAGCCCTGGCCACGCCTTCGGGTGACTGCAGTCCCAGTCTACAGTTTGAAAGACCTGAGCCAGAACTACCCAGCTAAGGCCCACTGGAACTGGGTGAGTTAGTAAGTGCTTACTGTAGTGTCAGAGAGGGACAGAGCCCAACAGTTGTTAAAGACACAAGACAGATTTTATTCAGACTACTGCAGTAAGGCAGACAGACATTGGGCATAAACTGAGCTCAACTCTTAAGTTGTGCAGAGACCACTGGGTGTTTTTAGGGAAAGAATGAGAGAGGAGTGGGGAGGAACAGGCAGAATCAGGCAGTAGCAAATCACAAAAAGACAGGTGGGAGTTCTTTCCTGAAAACTGTTAGGCAAGGCAGGTGTTGGGTCAGGCAAATCTCAAACAATAAATTTTTCTGGCAGCCTCGAGCTTTCCCAGGCAGGAACTCGAAAGGCTGGGTCATGCTAGGGACATTACTGTGAGCTGTTAGAAACCAAGCTAGTGTCTTTTCATGTCTCTTAGTATGAGGGGTAGACAAAACTATTTTTGCTGAGATTTTGCAGTGCTCACAGGCCAAGGTTGAAGCCTAACTGAGAAGAGGTCTCAAAGGAGCCTGACTGAAGTTTGGTCAAGGAGAGAATCTTTGTTAATAATTCTAAGCCACTAAGTTTTGGGGTAGATAACACAGTAAAGGAGTTAAACCAGATTCCCAGAGTCCATGTCTCACGCTCTTCCTACCACACTGTCTGGCCCTCCTTCGGAAGACCAGGTGAGAGTGGGCTGCCAGACAGCTCACGCTACAGTAACTAACAGAGCTTCAGCCGAACACGCAGGACAGCTGGAGATGCTCACTTGACCATATACTCATTCCCACAGTCACTCAGGGCTCAGCACACAAGCACATAGATTTCTTGACTTCATAGGCACGGCAGGCTCCTCCCTCGCCGTAAATACCTACCCAGATGAAAGCCCTCCGACAAGGCACGCATTCGTGTGAATGGAAACAGTGACATGCAAGTGTCAGGCATCAAAGCCGTTCATACAACCACTTTGCTGAGCACTTCCCATGTGTCAGGCAGGTACTGAGATCACAGAAATAAATGTGCTCATCTCTGCCTTCCAGGAGCAGAGCTCAGGAAACCGAACGAGGTTTCCTTATTCAGATGAGGGTTTAGGTAGGAGCTGGGGTTTGTCAAATGCGACATGAATTCCTTTACCCACTTTTGAAACCGTTTTGTCCCAGCTGAGCTGAGGGCCCTCAGGAGTACACCGAGAGTCAGAAACGTTTATCTATTTAAGACGTTTAACTGTGGGGCAGAGAAGAGGCCAGAGCCGTCATGATCATGCACAATCAAGGCAAAGATTTCATCAACAGATGTTCACAACATGGCCACCCTGATGCGCTTTATCTTTTTTCTCTTAAGGTGTTGTAGACAGGTACGTGCCGCCTCTTTAAGACCAACTGCACCACTGATAACTCTCATCGGGACAACAGCTGACACCAGGGGTGGCCTTTTGCTCAAAATTCAGTCCCAGACTGCTCTATGGGTACTTGTTATTATAAACTTTTTAAAATTCATGAACATCAGTAAACATCCATATTCAAGGTAGAGAGGATGTGGTGGTTACCAGGCGGCTTGGAAAGCAGGGCCTTCGGTAAGACTCGGCGTAAGTACCACTTTCTCTTAGAAGTGCCAAAAAAAGGAAGATGTGAAAATAGAGGAAGGTTCTGTGAATTCTGGTCCAGAGCCTTGGCAAGAGAAACCAAGGAAATAATATTCTGGCTGCTTCTAATTTCAACTTTTCTGCACCTTTATTTTAGGTGCAAATTACCCAAGTGATTGGCAATTTTTCTCATAAGCCATAGATAATGTGCCAGAAGTGGAAGAATTAAACTTCAAAGACAAAAGATTTAATTAATCTTTTAAGATCTCCAAATGAGCTCTTAAAAAGGAAATGGCTCAAAAATACATTTAAATCAAAATTACATTTCAAAAGTAATTGAGTTATAGAAGGTAGTAGAGGGTACTTTTATATTAGAGGCCTAGCTGGGCTCACACCTGTAATCCTAGCACTCTGAGAGGCCAAGGTGGGAGGATCACTCAAGTTTGAAACTAGCCTGAGCAAGAGCAAGACCCTGTTTCTACTAAAAATAGAAAGAAACTAATTGGACAACTAAAAACATGTGGAAAAAAAATTAGCCGGACATGGTGGCGCTTGCCTGTAGTCCCAGCTACTCGGGAGGCTGAGGCAGAAGGATCGCTTGAGCCCAGGAGTTGGAGGTTGCTGTGAGCTAGGCTGACACCACGGCACTCAGTCTAGCCAGGACAACAGAGTGAGACTATGTCTCAGAAAAACAAAAAAAGGAAATTGAACCCTCCTTTTCACTGCCCCCTCCCCCATTCATATTTAAAAAAAAAAAAATATATATATATATATATATATATATAAGAGGCTCATTATTTGGGGCCAGGCTCAGCCTCACCACCCAAAAACTATGAATTTGTCAATTAGCCGTTTTGGGCACCTTTTCAAAAATAAAAATATCCAATTTCATTGTGAAAAAAGTATATACAGACACATATCTATACATATGCAAAATTTTTATTTGTTAACATCATGAATTCATCACAGTTTCTCATGTGTAAAACAGGATACTAATGGTACCTACTGTGTAGAATTGTGAAGATTAGAAACATGTCTGGCACATAATAAACATATAGTAATAATAATATAACAAATGCATGTCAATCTTTTTTTTTTTTTTTTTTTTTGTAGACAGAGTCTCACTCTGTTGCCTGGGCTAGAGTGCCGTGACGTCAGCCTAACTCACAGCAACCTCAAACTCCTGGGCTCAAGCAATCCTCCTGCCTCAGCCTCCCAAGTAGCTGGGACTATAGGCACGTGCCACCATGCCCGGCTAACTTTTTCTATATATATTTAGTTGGCCAATTAATTTGTTTCTATTATTAGTAGAGACGGGGTCTCGCTCTTGCTCAGAGCTGGTTTCGAACTCCTGACCTTGAGTGATCCTCCTGCCTCGGCCTCCCAGAGTGCTAGGATTACAGGCGTGAGCCACCGGGCCAGCGGCACGTCAATCTTGCCTGTTAAATATCTCTTTCATCCAGCAGTTCTCAACGTGTGGCCTGGGTTCCTTGGAGCATGGAAGGGGATCCCAAGGTCCCTTCAGGGAGTACGAAAGGTCAAAACTATTTTCATGTGAATACTGAGACATTATTTGCCTCCTCTTTCTCATTTTCTCATCATGAGTGTACAGCAGAGCTTTCTAGAAGCTACATGGCATGTGATAGAGCAACAGATTAAATGCAGAAGCAGATACAAGACTCCAACTGTCTGCTGCCAAGCCAGACGTTAAAGAAATGTGCAGATGTAAAACAGTATCACTTGTCTCACTAAATTTTTTTCTTTTGGAAAACATAGTTATTTTTCATTAAAACTATCTTAATATATAAACCAATTAAATAAAAAATTTCTCTTTTAATTTCTAATAAGATAAATCTTTTTTTTTATAGACATGGGGTCTCGCCATGTTGTCACTCAGCCCTGCCACTGGAGTGCCTTCAGCACGCACGCTAGGCCACACACCTACTAGGCTAGGGGGACTCAGGGCAGTCATGGTTCTTTCCCTCGTGGAGCATATATGAGGGAGATGAGAAACAAGCAGAAACAAGCCAGATAAATAAAATGACTGCAAACTGTAATAAGCACAAGGAGGGAAAGAATCAAGGGGTGAGGCAGAGAGTGAAAGGAGACCTCAGTGGCAAGAGTGTGGCCCGCAGCCCTCCGGGAGGCTTTGCAGGTCAGACCCACAGCAGCCTCCTGCAAAGAGTTGGGGAGGAACCTTCCCAGTTGAGGGACCAGCCCAGGCAAAGGGCGCAGGTGGAGGGAGCTGGCCCGAGAGGGGAGGCTGGGGCTGAGCAGGAGCCAGACCGTGCAGCACCCTGAGGGTGCCTCCTACGGTCTCACCTTAATTGCAGCCAGAGAGCTCTTTCATCTGCCCATGTCACGTTCACTCGTGAAAGCATTTAATCAGCCGGACTGTGTGTCCTACCAAAACAAGGACAGTGTATGTGTCTTTGTATCACCAAAGTCTAATTACTGTGCCTGGCACGTAATATGTGCTCTATAAGTTTTTATTGAATGAATGAAACATGACTAAATGCTTGCACACTATTGAACAGAGGGTACAGAGAAATTGAAACCACTCTCACGGTCCTCAAGCAGAGTATAATACAGATCAAGAGAAAGGCCATGGGTAAAAAGTTACTGACGATGTAAATAAGGACTTCATACAGTGTCGAGGTCACAGTATAGCCAGTGTAAGTCCTTTGAGAGGTGAAGAAGGAGAGGAATTAAGGTAGACAGAGTGGAAAGTTCCATGGAGGGAGAACTTCCTACTGGCCGCCAGCACTGAGCAAGTGGTAAGAAGCCGTGGCCAGAGAGGGGCAAGGAAGTAACGCAGAGACGCTTGCGCCTACTCTGGGGCAATACTCACAGAAGAAAGAAGAACCTGCTAAGCAAAAACGCAAGGAGTGGGGGGGGCATGAAGAAAACAGTAAGCAGAGGGATAGGCAAACTTGAGGATTCTGAGTACAGCGAGAAGCTGTTGACAACGCCAATTCTCCGCACCCACCGGCTGATTCTGGTTCGGTGGAGCCCAGGAATGTGAATTTAGTCTGCCTTTAAAGTGCTTACTTTTTCTCTATAGATAAAATTATCTGTTGTTTTTTCAACTTGCATTTTACCACTTAGTATGTCACACACAGCCTTCCATATCAGGAGGTACATAGTTTTACATACACACCCCCCCACACACACACATACACCATTCTTTCTAGTAATTATTAATGATTTAGCAATTATTGCTTTAACCAGCCTCAATTCATAGACATTTGTTTCCAATTTTTGCTATTGCAAACAATGTTGCCACAAACATTATTTTGCATATATATTTGCACCATTATGTTTTAAATTTTATTTGTTTATACCCTGCTTACTACTAAAAAGCATTTAAAATAGCTAAAAATTATTTTTTAAGTTGCATCCAAATCTAAAAGATGCCAGTTGTGACTTTACATAGCAAAAGGGGAGGGGAGGAGAGTCAAGCTAATGTCAGAAAATTTATAAGTGAATTAAGCTAAAATGCTAATTTTGCGAGAGTAAAGCAGATGGGGCTTTGTAATATGTGATCCAAAGGTTTCTGGAGACACTTATGTTTGAATTAGAAGATACAGCGTGAGCTTTCTTGGCAGCAGAAATTGAAAGCAAAGTGATGTGAAAGTGATTTTTTTCCCAAACAATTACTCCCACCCAATTCATCCTTCATCATTCTATTTTTAAGGGCCAACAAGAATGTTGTACACATTGGAATAAGTGAATGTTATTAATAAAGTTTTTATTTATGTACCTTTTCTTTTTACATTTTCAGACTTTTTCTGTCTTCTCGTTTCTAGCGTCAGTGCTCTCCTTGCTATCTGAAATTTTATGAGAACTTTGCCCCGTCCTCCACACCGGCTACCATCAGGTTTTTCCCCACAGAGACACGTGTGCCCATGAAAAATCTATCCAAAGGCCTATAGAACAGATTCATCAAATGTGTCCCTTCCACCGAATTTCAAACTATATAAAGAGACATTGGTAGAGAGGTCGCCCTAGTGGGAACTCCTTCCAAGAGTCAGTGAGGCCAAGTCTGATGAAAGAAACTCCATACTCTGAGGATATACACAATAAATACCAGTAACAATAATAATAGTGGTAACGATATTGGAGGAGGGGTAATAGGAAAATTCGAGAGAGAAATACAATTAGCGGTCAAATGGGATTTTAATGCAAAGGAGGGGCAAATAGGCTCTTTCGTTACGGGTCAGTACTTTTTCTATGACCAAATTGAATCATTAAGTCACACGGTTACCTCCCCTTAGTATGCTCAGAGGGTCCCACAGGATCTGTTGCTGCTCTGGGGATTTTTCAGCGTCTTTCAGATCACACCATATAGGTGCCCAATCATGACTGCCTTTTGTTCTCAAGGTCTTTCCTTCCTAAAGACTGTGGCCTGTAGGGTCGCAAACCTCAGCCATCTCCAAGCCCAACTCATAATCTCAGCCTGATGCTGGTCAGCGTCATTCTTACCTAAGGCCTAGGTCTTCGCTGGGGACATACAGCAAAATTTATGTGTTGGAATCTTAGTTTGCTTAACTGTAAAATAGATATTATAGTACTATATTGTAGCTCCTTTCCCTTATCCTGGCTTGTCCTCGAATCATTATGACAGTTAGGACATTCACCTAAAGCACTTTGGTATCCTTGATGGAAGGGCTGTGTCCGGAGGTGTGCTGGAACTAGAGGTGTATTGGCTCTTACCAGCCTGCAAGAGCTAATTGTCAAAATTTCAGGTCTTTTGCAAGCAGGGGGCATATCACACCAGTATCCCGAAATTGGTCTTGGTGGAATATTGACACCACAGAAATCATCAAATGCTGCAAATCAGAGCCTTTGAAAAAAATGTAGTCCAGGCTGAGCACTGTGGCTCACACCTGTAATCCTAGCACACTGGGAGGCCGAGGTGGGAAGATGGCTTGAGCTCAGGAGTTTGAGACCAGCCTGAGCAAGAGCCAGACCCTGTCTCTACCAAAAATAGGAAAAATTAGCAGGGTGTGGTGGTGTGTGCCTGTAGTCCCAGCTACTGGGGAGGCTGAGGCAGGAGGATCGCTTGAGCCCAGGAGTTTGAAGTTGTAGTGAGCTATGATGATGCTACTGCACTCTAGCCCAGGTGACAGAGAAAGACACTGAAGAAAAGAAAGAAAGAGAGAGAGGAAGGGAGGAAAGAAAGAAAAAAAAAAGTGTACTTCAGAGAGCTGTTTTCTAAACAACTAGGAGCACATCCCTGGGTTGTCTACATTGTGGCGGCTACTTTCCAATTATATCTCAATACTTTCAGAGACCAGGGAAATCCTGGATGGATAAGGGGACTGTAATTCTTCTGAGCCTGGATTGTCAAAGATCCTGCCCACTTTCAGTGAAATAAACTAGAAGAAAGTAGGAAGTGTGGGTACTAAAAAGAACTGTTGTAAAGTTCTAGACTACTGCAAGTCCTGGCTGACACCCAGCACCTGCTCATGCAGTCCTTGCATCCACAACAGACCAGGACCTTCAGCTGGGGCCAGGCCATAAAACCCCAGCAGGGACTGAGTGTGCCCCCTGAGCTAACTGTGCAGCTGGGGAGAGGGCCAGCTTCCGACCAGCTCTACCGGTTTCAGCTCACCCTGCAGGCGTGTCTCCTGCGGACAGCTCCTGAATTGATACCTGCCATTGTTTTAATGTTCCTGCTTCTGGTTTGGGAGAGGATCAACAAAATAGTGGAGGTTGGGGGGAGAGAAAAAAAACCACAGCAAGGGACAGAGTCTTACTGCCAGGGGGACTCGCATGAGCAATAACTATGGCTGTCTCTTCTGAATTCCTGTCTGCTCTGCACGTTTTCTTTCAAGAGTAGCCGCATGGAGCAGTGTTAAGAAGGCAGGCTCGGGGTAACTGCTGGGCTGGAAGCCCCTCTACCCACTCAACTGGCTGAGCGAGCTTGGGCAGGCCGCTTACACCTCTGTGCCTCCGCTTCTTTATCTGTCAAATGGAAACAATTCCTACCCTCACAGGCTTGTTGTGAAGATTAAATAAGCAAAGCCTACAAAGGCTGGCACCCAGGGCAGTGACACAGTGCCCCTGTGCATGAAAGGGTCCCACACTTGGGATTGAATGCTCTGTGGTCCTCATCGTGAAATTCTTGACAATTTCATCTTTGAACTTCTGTTTTGTAAGTGAGGTCCCATGGGACCATGGAGCATGTCCTAGGGACTTGGAGCGTGGTCCTGCCTCCCCAGGGCAGGTTCCTGCTGCCACTCCCCTGCGCCCTGCACCCCCAGGCTCCTCCCCACTCCCACAGTGACCACGGCAGGCCACTGTTTGCTCCAGGTGGGGCCTGGGTGTGGGCGGGGGAGGGTTGTGTCCCCAGTGTTTCTGGTGGGCACGCTCCAGGGTCCCTGCTGTGGGGGCCAGCATCTCGCCCACCCTCGCTCCAGGTACCTAGTGTGTCCCAGTGCCGAGGCTGTAAGCCTTGGGGGGTGACTTGTCTGCCGTGGATTGGGTGGCAGGCTCCTGGCCCCCAGCCAGATTGTGTTGCACTGGGCTCAGCTGGAGGGAATGGGTGTGAACACTGAATGGCAGGACAGGGACCAGGCATTGGGGGGGTCTATACTCCTTTAGGAGCAGCCTTGGTGCCCAAAGAGCATGACATTAAATAGAAAATAAAAGACATCAGGACAGTTCCAGAGATAGACCCGAGAAGAATGGGAAATACTGTGTATTTAGTATTTTTAACAACCCTCTTGTCTGCTTTTTGAACAAGGGGCTCCATATTTTCATTTTGCACTGGGCCCTAGAATTATGCAGTCAACCTGCTGAGAACAGTATCTGACACATAATAGGTGCTCAATATTAGTTAGCTGTTACCATTATTATTACAATACAGAGGTTCCATGTGGAGTCACATGCCTGACAGGCCTTTCCATATCTTGGCGTGTAAGGTTAAGGGCCATGTTTGTTCAGGGTCATGCGGGTCCTGATGGAACATCTCATGCTAATGTAAACATCCATAGCAACAGAAGATGGCACTGATCGTGCAGATGGCTTTTAGCATGTGATTCTGAAAGGTTAAATCACCACTTTCTTTCAAATAGCCAAGCACTAAATCTTCATTGAGTATCTACCTGGGGGAGTAGATGATCCACCAGGATCTAGAGAAGTCTACCGTATGATTTCTTTAAAAGGGAATTCAGCGCCAGGTAGTGTACAAAGAACCAAAGTGGTCTGGGAGCCCGGAGCAGGGAGCGATCCCTACGGCCTTACAGCAGTGACCCTGAGTCACACCAGACTCACCTAGAAACCCAATAACGTGGCAGGCTGGGCCCACCCGAGTTTCCAGCCCAGTAGGTCTGGTGGGTGTTCAGGGGGGCTGACAATTTTCCAGGCCAACGTGATGCTGCTCTATCACACTTTGAGAAATACTGGTGTAGACTAAAGCCATCTGGGAAGGCTTCTTGGAGGAGAAGGTTGAGACTCAGGAATTAGCACAGTTAGATGATTAGCAGGGAAGAAAGCAATTGCAAACAGAGAAAATGACATGAACAAAAAGAGAAAAACCAAACTGAGAGTGGGTCTTGTGCGTGCCAGGAAAGGTTTCAGGCAGACAAGGGTGATGTGCCTCCTCTGAGATAGTTTCTCCCGATCTATAATAACAAATAAATTTGTAGACTTAAAACCTCTCACACTTGGCAGGATATCGTATTGGCCCCTCAACTACTTAACCCCTTTCCCTGTGTCTCAGAGGAGGGCAAAGCTCTGGACAGCTGAGGATGATTATCCTAGAGATTGACCAACTGGGATGTCCTAATATTTTATTATTGTGGTTATATATGAACAGCTCTAAAGTAATTGAACATCTTTTCTTTATTTTATTTTATTTTATTTTATTTTTTGAGAAAGGGTTTTACTCTGTCACCCAGGCTACACTGCAGTGGCATCATCATAGCTCACTGCAGTCTCGAACTCCTGGGCTCAAGCGATCCTCCTGGCTCAGCCTCCCAAAGTGCTAGGATTATAGGCAGTGAGCCACTGCACCTAACCTAGCATTGGATACAATGGAACATCTATCTATTAATATGTAGAAATTCCAGGCTGGACTCAATAGCTTACCCCTGTAATCCTAGCACTTTGGGAGGCCAAGGCAGGAAGGCTACTTAAGGCCAGAAGTTTGAGACCAGCTCAGGCAATGTAGTGAGACTCCATCTCTACAAAAAATTGAAAACAAAAGTTAGCCAAGTGTGATGGTGCACATGTGTAGTCCTAGCTACTCAGGAGGCTGAGGCAGGAGGTTCACTTGAGCCCAGAAGTTCGAGGCTGTAGTGAGCTGTGATAATGCCACTGCACTCTAGCCTGGATGACAGAGTAAGAGCCTGTCTCAAAAAAAAAAAAAAAAAGAAAAGGCAGTGGCAAATCAAATTAAATGTATATATTGTCACTGAACTGTAACTTAAAAATGGTAAAGATGGTAAATTATATATGTAAATTTTACCTCAATAAAAACATTTACAAATAAAAAAGTTTTAAAAAGAAGTGGCAAAGATAACTCGCGCTATTACAGGATTTTTGATTTCTGTTATAAAACCAGAGCTGTAAGCTGTGGAAGTAAATGGTTTTCCCAACCCTTGCCGCTAAAAGTGTGTATGTTGTGCGTATGTGTGTGTAAAATCAGGTCACAAAGAACAAGAACACTCTTGAAATTAAAATGTTGGTCCTCGGAGTACTTTATTTTACATTTTCTGTTTGTTTGTTTGCTTTTGCTTTTTGTAAAGACTCTGCTTCCAAATAGTTCTGTTTGTTTTTTAAATTCAGTTTATGTCACTCTTGCAATGTAAATATTCCCTTTAAAAGTCCTAAGTCTTTAAATATCTATCTGAGAGCTTCAGTCAGTGCTCTGAGTAGCTATTGATATTGCGATGTAATATCCTTTGCAATTTGTTTAATAGTATACAGTTGCCATTTTTCTAAACATTAATGGTAAGAAGACTAGTCTACTAAAAATTACAAGGTTTTAGAAAATAACAGACGTGGTTCATATCCAAGCTTCGATAAGTCTTAGGAACTTGCTCAATGTCACTAGAAATTAGATAATGACACCTACTTGTGTTAATGAAGATTAGTTTAGCTGCAAATAATGAAAATGCCCCCAAACAGTGGTTTATGCAGATGGAAGTTCATTTCTCCCTTAGGTAAAATCCCAGGTAGGTGGTTCAAGGTTGGTATCAGGTGGGGGTGGGGAACTATGGCCTTCTGATGTCAAGATTATTCTTTCTTAAGCACCAAAAAAGGGAAGAAAACTTCATCTTTCTCTGCTGAACCCCTTTTAATGAAAGAATTTGTTCTATAATATTTGGATTCAGTAAGAAGGCCACACTTAAGGACCCAGAAGGCCACAGTGTAGCCTCAGGGCCTCAGGTTCCCCACCCCTGGATGGTGCCTCATGGCGTTTGGGGCCCTGCCTCCTCCTGTCAAGTTCTCTGCTGTGCATCACCAAGTTGGCCTCCATGGTCCAAGCCTGCTGCTCAGCTCCTGCATGCTGGCTAGGAGAGAGGAGACAAAAAGGCACGCCTTGTTCCTGTAAGGACAATCTCCAGAGGCCACACACACTAGTTGTAAAAGGAGCCAAGCATTATAGTTTCCGCAGCCACGTGCCAGCAAAAAGTCAGGGATTCTGTTACTCAACAAGAAAATGAACAGGCCGGCCATGGTGGCTCCTACTTGTAATCCTAGCACTATGAGAGGACAAGGCAGGAGGATTGCTTGAGGCCAAGCGTTCGAAACCAGCCTGAGTAAGAGAGAGACACCTTCTCGTCAGGGTTGGTTTTCCAAAGGGAAAGGTTGTCCTGGTTCTTTGGCTCCTTGCTTGGAAGAATTGCAAGCAGAGCCGGTGCTACAGAGTGAACACAGACAGGGAGCAATTCCACACAGACAGTTTTCAGTGTAGAAAAGAAGGAAGCTGCACAACGTGAAAATACATTCCGGAGAGAGGAACGGGTCAGTCTGCAGGAGTGGAGAAAGGCGTTAAGGACTCCCAAGTGGTTCCCTTTTATTGGCCTGGTCCAAGGGTGGGTTTCTGGGGGTCTGGGATGTTACCAGGTGATTGATATACATGATTGTCAGGTGCTCTGTGTTTTCCTGCTGCCCCTTCCCCTGGCTGGTCCCTGGCTTCTCTGCCCCTAGGAACCACCCTCCTGGCCTGTATCTGCCACCTACAGATTTGGTCCATGCCTAACAGTCTCTACGAAAAATACAAAAATTAGCTGGGCATGATGGTCCATGCCTGTAGTTCCAGCCACTCGGGAGGCTGAGACAGGAGGATAACTTGAGCCCGGGAATTTGAGGTTGCTGTGAGCTGTGATGATGCTGCTGTACTCTAACCCAGATGACAGAGTAAGACCTTGTCTCAAAAAAAAAAACGACAAGAAAAGAAAAAGAAGGTAAACATAGATATTGGGGAGAATTCATTGAGGTTATATCTGTAGAATACCTGCTACAGTTCTATACAAAGACAGTCACAAAACGCTATTACTACCACCATTATGTGTTTCTGTTGCCCTCACAAGGATCATTGCCTTAATTTATCATTTCCATAAGTAAGAGTTTCTACTAAATAAGTAACAGAAAATGTACCATTGTTTTCCTCCTCTACAAGAAGAACTATTAAGTAAGAAAGTAAAATAAATAAAATATGTAGTCTACATGATTTACCAGAGATACGTAAAATACTATCCCATCACGTAAGATGTATTCTCTTAGAAATGGAAAACTCAGTGAAACACAAAACACAACTAAACACAATCCATCCCATATAACAAGATTTTGACAAGAAATCAACTGTCATTCTTATTTTTGTCCCTTTGGAGAAACTGTGTCATTATCTCTCTCAGATTTTAAGATTTTCTCTTCAACACTAGTTTTATATATTTTTATTATAATGTACGTTAGTGTAGGGGTTTTTTTTGTTTCTTTTGCTGGGGGTTCATGGAGCTTCTTGGATCTGTGGGTTTATAGCTTTCATCAAATTCAGAAAATTTTGGCCATTATTTCTTCAAAAAAATTTTCCCCTCCACTCTGCCCTCTTCTTCTTCAGGGATTCCAGTTTCGTATATATTAGGTACCTGAAATTGTTTCACTTACTTCTGTTCATTTTTTTTTTAAAGTCTTTTTCTTTTTGTGTTTCATTTTGGATAGTTCCTATTGAACTGTTTTCAAGTTCACTAACCTTTTTTTCTTTAGTGTCTAATCTATTTATCCCATCCAGTGTATTTTTATTCTCAGACATTATCATTTTCATCTATGTTCAATTTGAATCTTTTTTATTTCTTATGTACCTTCCTGACATGCTTTTGTTTTCCTTCACCTTCTTGAACATACAGAACACTGTTATAGCTGTCTTAATAAGTTTACTAAACTTGTATCATTATCATTAGTAATTTTTCCTCACTATTGGCCTATTGGCCATTTTTTTCCTGTTGTTACATGCCTGGTATTCTGTACTATGTGCTAAATATTGTGAATTTTACCTTCTTGGTGCTGGATAGTCTTATATTTTAAAAAATGTTCTTGAGTTCTGTTCTGGTGCACTTGGGAACTGTATGATCCCAGGTAGGGCCCAAGCAGCCTTTTGTCCCAGACTAATTTTTCTCCATTCCTGAGGCAATCCCTTTGTGGGTACTCTACCTGCGCCTCGTGTTTGGATGTTTTTCTCACTGGCTGGCGGGAATACTACCCATTCCCAGCCCTTGGGGGCTTGCATTCTTCTGCCTGTCCTTTCAAGCAGTACTTTCCCTGGCCATGGGTAGTTGTCTCGCCAGCAAGCACTGGTCAGCAGCGGGGCACCCTCTGTAGCTCTCCCCACTCCAGTTCTCTGCCTCATGAATTCTGGTTGTCTTGGCTTCTCTGAACTTCCAACTCTATCTCCTCAGTTAGGGAGGCCTCTGACCCATCCAACTAGTGGCTCCAGCTTGCTCAGGGAATGCCTGGAGACTGTGACCCACTGTGGCCCAGGCAGCCCAGGAACCTGTCCACCATGCACTAGGCGGGCTACAGTCACACTGCCTTCAGTGAGGTCGGAAGTCCCCTTCCAAGTCAGTCCCTCAGTGTACCCTTTAAAACTCCCTTTCCATCTTTATAGTTGCTGTCCTCTCATAGCTTAATAATTTCTTTCAATTAAACCTTCTCTGTTTAAGTTATGTGGTTTCTGTGTCCTGGTCGGACCCAGACTGATACAAATGCTCATGATGTTTATAAGTTGATCTTGAATCTGGCATCATTGCTAGATCTCTCATTAATGCCAATAGCTTGTTGATTTTGTTGAATTTTAATAGAAATAATTATATCATCTGACATGCTGACCAGTTTGATATTTTACTTCCTATTTTTTTTTTTTTTTTTTTTTTTGAGACAGAGTCTCACTCTGTCGCCCGGGCTAGAGTGCTACTTCCCATTCTTGTGTCTCATATCTAGCTCCTCTCTTGATACATTGCCCGGAGGCCTTCAGTAGCGTGCCTAACGTTGGAGGAGATGGGCAGCAGGGTTCTTTGCCATGCTTCTTGTCTCATAGAAATGCATCTACAATTTTTCTATCACCTCAGATATCTGCTGTAGATTTTCATTATCAGATTTAGGACATTTCTTTCTATTCCTACTTTTCTAATAATTTTTTTATTATGAATGCATGTTTAACTTTATCACAAGTTTTTTTCTGAAGCTTTTAAGATAATCCTAAGGTTTTTCTCCTTTAGGCCAATGCAAATGTATTGATAACTTCGTAGATATTGAGCCAGGCATGGTGGCATGCACCTGTAGTCCTGAGACAGGAGGGTTGCTTGAGCCTAGGAGTTTGAGGCTGTAGTGAGCTACGAACATACCTGTGGATAGCCACTGCACTCCAGCCTAGGCAACAAAGTGAGACCCCCATCTCAAATAAAAAAAATTATAGATATTTCCCTAATGGGTGAAGGACAAGGAGTATAAAAACTGTGGAGGAGATTTTTTTTTCTTTTTCTTTTTTTTTGAGACAGAGTCTCACTCCATTGCCCCGGCTAGAGTGCCGTGGCATCAGCCTAGCTCACAGCAACCTCAAACTCCTGGGCTCCAGTGATCCTTCTGCCTCAGCCTCCCGAGTAGCTGGGACTACAGGAATGCACCACCATGCCCAGCTAATTTTTCTGTTTTTGGTAGAGACAGGGTCTTTGTCTTGCTCAGGCTGGTCTCGAACTCCTGAGCTCAAACGATCCTCCCGCCTCGGCCTCCCAGAGTGCAAGGATTACAGGCATGAGCCACTGCTCCTGGCCTGTGGAGGAGATTTCAGTTAATATTTTAAAATATTGTCCTGTAAATAATAGCTGTAGAATCCAAAAAGTGTATTTCAGGAAGAAAAAGGCTTGTGCTTGATTTAGGATCTGTACCTGCTTTAAGATCTGATTATTAAAAACTGATTGATTGTAAACCATCAGCTGGAAGTAATTTTTATTTCAAAAAAGTCTCTATTATAAGAACATAATATTAATATAATGGCTAACACTTTGAAGTTAAGATTATTTTTTCCAGATATTGAACAATGGGAATATTTTTCTTTTTTAATTAAAAAAACCTTAATTACAAAGCAATACACACTTACTGCATAAAAATTAAAGCAATTTTCAAGATACAACATAAAAAATGGAATAGCTCTAACCTCTTTTTTTCCTCCCCTATTCCTATCACAGAGGGGCGGTTTGTAACCTAGAACTTGGGAAAACCTTTTTGACACTATTACCCATCAATTTCCTGAAAGCTGAATAGATACCGTAGTAAAAGAGTGTATATATTTGATGAAAGTAAGGAAAGCTCCAATCCTTTAAAAAATGTTAAGGTATTATCCCTGCTGAATTCTTATTTTTATATTATAATTGTAGCCCAGAGGAGGACAGAGAGAAGTTTGAGATTTCTTCTTCTTGAAAAAATTCTTAATTACCTTTTGTCAGCCCCAGGGACACTTTGAAAGAAAGTAATTTTAGTGTGAGAGAAATAGAACGGCACCTTGCAGAGGCCGGGAGGTGACGCCTTTCCCAGCACGGTAGCCGGGCAGAGCAGAAGGCAGATGCAGGGACACTACACAGCGCTCTGAATCTCCCTCAGGAGCCCCCCAGCATGAGTTCACTATTTTATTTGAAGTATTATGATGTCCCTAAACTTCAGATAGACCCAAATTCTTGTGTATTTACAAAGAACACTCTACAAGCCAACAATAAATAATTGTCGGATTAGCTTTGGGTTTACCCATGATGCTGTAAATGCTGCAGTGAGACAGAAGCCAAGATTTGTCAGTGAATGTTTTGAATTGTACCGACCCCACTACAAACACTCAACTGAACATTGAACAATGGCAGCAGCAACAGATGACGACCCAGGGACCTTTGCTCCATAGCCTTTAGTGGTGAAGTGACAGCAGCTTCGAGCAGGGGAATAAGGCAGAAGGTTGAGAAAACATGGCTCTGCTTCGCCATTAGTCCCCGTCATCCAGTTCCCATTTGGTCGTGTTCAAAAAGAAAATAGAAAAAAATACTTGGGCCGCGCGCGGTGGCTCACGCCTGTAATCCTACCACTCTGGGAGGCCGAGGCAGGAGGATCACTCAAGGTCAGGAGTTCAAACCAGCCTGAGCAAAAGTAAGAGCCTGTCTCTACTAAAAATAGAAAGAAATTAATTGGACAACTAAAAATATATAGAAAAAATTCGCCAGGCATGGTGGCGCATGCCTGTAGTCCCAGCTACTCGGGAGGCTGAGGCAGGAGGATCGCTTGAGCCCAGGAGTTTGAGGTTGCTGTGAGCGAGGCAGATGCCACGGCACTCACTCTAGCCTGGGCAACAGAGTGAAACTCTGTCTCAAAAAAAAAAAAAAAGAAAGAAAGAAGGGGGGGCAAGAATAAGTGGCAGAGCCCTACAGTAGTCAAAGAAAAGGATGGCGGCTTGGACGTGGAGCAGGGCAGACACTTTCTAGAGATGAGCTCAGCAGCAGCTCCCATCCCATGTGTTCTTCTGCACAGTTGACCCCTCTGTTTCTTTCTCCACCTGCTCGAACGTGGGTGCGCCCTGGGCCTGCTTTGACTAATATTTTAATGGTATATGGCAGAAAGGACACTGTGTGCCAACGTGCACAAAAGCTTTTCACCGGCCTGGCAACTTCCTCTTCCCACCTTTTTGAACACTTGCTCCCGGAACCCAGCCGCCATATTGTGAGAAGCCCAAGTCTCACGGACACGCGAGGGGCTCCACTGCCAGCCCCCCTGAGCCCCCAGCCCACAGCCAGGACCAGAGGCCAGCCGTGTGAGCCTGCCCTCTCAGACGCCCAGCCCCATCAAGCACACATGTGACTGCAGCCCAAGCTGCCCCTGGCTACAGCTGTGGGAGCGATACCACGCAAGAACCGCTCTGCTGAGCCCAGTCAACTCACAGGCCCTGAGAGAGAAACAGTAAACTGTGCACCACAGATGTGGTGGATGAAACAACTTAAACTTAATTGTCTCACAGTCCTGGAGGCTGGGGGTCTAAACCAAGGTGTTAGCAGGGTTAGTTTCTTTTGAGGGCCGTGAAGAAGAATTTGTTCCAGCTCTCTTTTCTTGACTTGTAGATGGCCATCTTCTCCATGTGTCTTCACATCATCTTCCCGCTATGTGTATCTGTCTCTGCATCCAAATTTCCACCCCCTGACCCTGCTTTTTTTAGAGACAGGGTCTCACTCTGTCACCCAGGCTAGAGTGCAGTGATGTGATGATAGCTCACTGCAACCTTAAACTCCTGGGCTCAAGCGATCCTCCTGCCTCAGCCTCCACAGTAACTGGGACTACAGGTGTACACCACATTCAGCTAACTTTTTTTATTTTTTGTAGAGATGGGTCTCACTATGTTACCCAGCCTGCAAATTTCCCCTTTTAAATAGGATACCAGACACACTGAATGAGGCCTACCCTAATGACCCCCATTTAACTCAGTAAAGAGCCCATCTCCAGATGCAGTCCCACTCTGAGGTACCGGACGTTAGGACTTCGGTATATGAATGAAGGGGGTGCAAGTCAATTCATAACAATAATAAATTGTTATTCTAAGTTGCCAAGGTTTGGGGTGATTTATTGTGCTTCAGTAGATAACCAGTAGTTGTGGTAGCTTTGGAGATAGAAAGAGGCACACTTTTCTTTCTTTCTTTTTTTAAATTCGTATAAGCACACATTTTAAGGGCCATTAAAAGTCCTTAAACCTTAGTAATGGTGAAATCCAGAGACGCAGAGCGAGTGACTGGCCCGAGCATTCCAGCCCAGTCTGCTGATCCGTGACCCGGCTTGTTTTCCATCTCACCACGCGGGTTGCAGGCTTGTCAGCGACACATTTCTTTAACTGTGCCTTGAAGTTTAAAAAAATACGTAAGGGTCATTGAGGGAGTCCATAATGTTCTTGCCAAGAAAAAAGATGATTGATTGCATATGTAAAGAACTTCAGATACAGTGTGTAAACGACAATGGATTTTGTGGCATAATAAACATTTTTCAGCACTGGTGAAAAAAAAACTTAGTAATGTTGCTGGGCTCAGTGTCTCATGCCTGTAATCCTAGCACTTTGGGAGGCCAAGGCAGGAGGATCATTTGGGGTGCGTTTGAGGTTACAATGAGCTATGATGACACCACTGCACTCTAGCCTGGGCAACAAAGCAAGACCCTGTCAAAAAAACAGAAAACAACTTAGTAATGGAATGGAGATGGGCCTGCAGAAGGCTACAGGTTTCCCACTCGACAGCTGCCCTTCTTCCTTGCTGATACAGCTTGGTTAATTTGGGTTCCGGTCTCCGTTCTTTCCTTCTGGCTCTGTGCTTAACTAAATTCTGGCTCCATTCTCCTTCCCAAAAGTTAAATCTTAATTAACCTAAGAAAGTCATGATAATTACATTCCTGTTATCAGAGATTGGATTGAGGAAAGGCATGCGACTCAATTCTATGAAATATGAGACAAGTCCAGCAAGGGTGTTTCTGGAGAAAGTTTCTTTTTTTTTTAATTAAAAAAATATGGAACACTTCACGAATTTGTGTGTCATCCATGCGCAGGGGCCGTGCTAATCGTCCCTGTATCATTCTAGTTTTAGTATACGTGCTGCGGAAGCAAGCACTGGAGAAAGTTTTTTATCTTTTAAAAAGGACAAGAAGAAGTGATAATCCTTTCCCGGGTCCTTGGTGACGCTGTTGAGGCACTTACTTAGACGACCTTGAAGTCACCCCAGCTCAGGACTCCTGGTTATTAGATTCTAGATCCCATTACTGTGCAAGCCTTTTTGAGTTGAGCTGTCTGTTACTTACCTGTCACGTAGGTAGTTGACTATTGAGGAGCTCAGAAGAAGAGAGAATTCTGGGGTGGAAATAGAAACTTTCTAGTCATTTGAGTATGAAAGGGCATGGGTACTTACAGGTACATCAATAGGAAAAAAGAAAGCAAACTTCAATATAAAAGAGGTAAGGGCATGTGAGGAAATGCCCCATTTATTTGTAGTGTTCCCCCCTGCCCGTGGGCGTACATTCCCAGACCCCAGTGGACGCCTGAAACTGTGGATAGTAGCAAACTCTCTATATGCCATGCTTTTTCCTATACGCACGTACCTATGATAAAGTTTAATTTATAAACTAGGCACAGTAAGAGATTAATAGCTAATAAACACAAGCACTGCAGTGCCCAGTCAATCTGAAAATAGAGACAGCTGCTAAATGACTTAACAGGTAGGCATCGTATACAATGTGGATATGCCGAACAAGGGGATGATTTATGTCCCAGGTGGGACAGAAAGGGACAGCATGAGATTTCATCATGCTACTCAGATTGGCATGCAATTTAAAACTTATGAATTGTTTGTTTCTGGAATTTTCCATTTAATTTAATATTTTCAGACCACAGTTGACCTAAGGTAACTGAAACTATGGAAAGCAAAACCGCAGAGAAGGGGAGATACTGTACTCAACAAATATTTACTGACTGCCTACTACGTGCCAGGTACTTGCTAGTCTCTGGGAATAAAGCAAAGGATAAAATAATGCAAAATATCCCTGTTTTCTTGGAGCTTTATTCCAGCCCTGGCCTAGGAAAAAAAGAAGCAAAAGGGCTGGGCGTGGTGGCTCACGACGCCTGTAATCCTAGCACTCTGGGAGGCCGAGGCGGGAGGATTGCTCAAGGTCAGGGGTTCAAAACCAGCCTGAGGAAGAGTGAGACCCCTTCTCTTCTAAAAATAGAAAGAAATTAATAATTGGACAACTAAAAATATATAGAAAAAATCAGCCGGGCATGATGGCGCACGCCTGTAGTCCCAGCTACTTGGGAGGCTAAGGCAGGAGGATCGCTTCAGCCCAGGAGTCTGAGGTTGCTGTGAGCTAGGCTGACACCACAGAACTCTAGCCTGGGCAACAGAGTGAGACTCTGTCTCAAAAACAAAAGAAAAAAAAGGAAGCAAATGGCCAATAACTAGAAAATGCTTCACTTCAACCATTATTGAAGAGGTACAAATAAATTACATGTTCACTTACCAACTCGGCACAAATTTAAGCCCTTGCGTACGCACTGTCCATAGTGTGTTGAAACAGGCTCTCCCGTACGCTGGGTGACTGCGAGTCTGTGCAACCTTGCTGAAGACCAGCTGGGCAACACAGGCAGACCCTGCTTACGGATGACCCAACCCACAGCGTCCTGTGCCTCCGAACGGGCTCCCAAGG
>CAUYRT010036794.1:0-22326 GCA_963574885.1 Lepilemur ruficaudatus | reverse complement strand
CCAATTAATTTATTTCTATTTATAGTAGAGACAGGGTCTCGCTCTTGCTCAGGGTGGTTTCGAACTCCTGACCTTGAGCGATCCGCCCGCCTCGGCCTCCCAGAGAGCTAGGATTACAGGCGTGAGCCACAGCGCCCGGCCTATTTGTGGCATTTCTTACTCTCTAAAATCACTTTGTTTGTGGCATTTGCCTGTCTCTTTCTCTTGCGAGGCAAGGAGGGACAGTACCTGTCTATCTTATTGTGACTGGGACAGCATTCACGCCTGATCAACAATTGCGTGATGCCATTTCTGCAAGTTTTCTCTTGGTGGTTGCAGTTGGCTGCGTGGGAACGTGTGCAAAGTAGACAGGTATGCTCCACCCAGGCCTGAGAATGGTCACTTGCAGGATGACACCATGTTAGAGAGCCTGATTTCTTTTTTAAGAGACAGGGGTCTCGCTATGTTGCCCAGGCTGGACTTCAACTCCCGGGCTCAGGCGATCCTCCCACCTCGGCCTTCTGAGTAGCTGGGACTACAGGTGCACGCCACGGCGCCTGGCTCTGCATGACGTTTTAAAGAAATAGGAAATAGTAAATTGATGGACATGAGGTTGTGGTAACAGTCACAAAACTCGCACAGGAGGGAGACATGGCAATGGCCTATTTGCGGTTGTGTCTGGGGAAGCAGACCCGGACCTCGGGGGCCCCCAAAGCGGCACCGGTGCTGCCCTGCACGTCGATTTCATCAAAAAATGACCTGCTATTGTGGAAAATGGTATGGCAGTTCCTCAAAAAATTAAAAATAGAATTACCATATGATGTAGCAATTCCACTTCCGGTTTATGCCCACAAGAATCGAAACTAAGGTTCTGGACAGATACCAGTACGCGCGTGTTCACGGCAGCATGATTCACAATAGCCAAAGGGTGGACGCAACCCAAGCGTCCACCGGGATGGATGGATGGACACTATGTGATACACACATCTCCGTACCACGCGACATCAGCCTGAAGAGGAATGAGATTTCGACACGTGCCATTACGTAGACAAACCCTGGAAACATGACCCGGACACGAAAGGACAAGCATTGTACGATTCCACTCCGATGAGGTACCTGTTACGGAACAGGCAAATCCACAGCGACAGAAAGCAGAACAGAGGTTACCGGGGACTGGGGCAGAGGAATGGGGGAATTAGTGTTTAATGGGGACATTTTCTGTTTGGGATGATGCAAAAGTTCTAGAAAGAGATACCAGTGATGGTTTCACAACAGTGTGAATGTACTTGATCAAGTGAATTGCCACTTTTTCTAAAATGGTTAAAAAAGATACACAATCAATATACAAAATCCTAGTCAATACGAGTCGATCGTCTTTCTATAGGCACAGGACTACTGTTTAGAAATTAAGAAAACATCTAGTTTACTTTATTAATGAAGGAACTAAATACCTAGGAATCAAGTTGTGAAATCTGCAACATCTGGATCATTGGAAACCACAAGAGAGTATCCGAATAAATGGAAAGACCAACTCTGTTCTTAGAAAGGAAGGCTGGTTGACCGGGCGCGGTGGCTCATGCCTGTAATCCCAGCACTCTGGGAGGCCGAGGGGGGAGGGCTGCTTCAGGGCAGGTGTTCGAAACCAGCAAGAAAGAGCGAGACCGGGTCTCTATAAAAAATATAAAAATTAGCCTGGTGTGGTGGCACCTGTAGTCCCAGCTACTCGGGAGGCTGAGGCAGGAGGATCGCTTAAGCCCAGGACTTCAAGGCTGCAGTGAGCTATGATTGGGCCATTGTACTCCAGCTTGGGTGACAGAGACCCTGTCGACAAGAAAAAAAAAAATCAAGGTGGACATTTAGGGCTTGGGCATTTCATATTAAACCCCAAATAAAAAAAAAATATAGGGAAACAAAGACATTCCTAGGTAAAGCGACCTTTGAGGTAGAAGGCAGTATCACCAGATGCCGCCGATGGCAGCAGAGGCCAGATACGCACACGGGCTCATGCTCCTGCACGGAACAACCCTGGAAAACAAGGACTTGGTCGTCTCGGTCAAGACGCCTGGGAATCCATAAAAAGGCAGCATACTTCTCAATATACTCACGATATACTTTTTAATGAGTTTTTAAGCTTAAAAAAGCAGAAAGGATATTTTAAAAAAATCTGACGGGGAAACTCGTTGAGCTGTGGCACTTCCCACGTGGATTTGCTACCTCTTGGAAAAACAGGCTGAGATTCCCGGTTTAGTCCTTACGAAAGTGACTCATGTGTTAAAATGAGGATGTCACAGAAATATGGAAGAAAACACATGTTTATGATTTGGGGGTAGGGAAGACCTTTTTCAACGGGCTATGAGGAACAGAAGTGACAAATGTATCTATTTGCTAAATATAGATCTCTGTGGGGCAGAGACAGGATGTATCAAGATGATTTGAGCAAAGATAATTATCCCTAATGCCCAAGGACAAAGTCATGTGGTCACCACAGAAAGAAGGGACAAACTCCAGTGGCCACTGGACACATGGAAGTGTTAAGTCACTATTAAAAAAATGGTAACAGGGGCCGGGCGTGGTGGCTCACACCTATAATCCCAGCACTTTAGGAGGCAGAGGGAGGAAGATTGCTTGATGCCAAAAGTTCAAGACCCATCTGGGCAACATAGTGAGACCCTATCTCTACCAAAAAAGTAAAGAAAAATTAGCCAGGTGTGGTAGCACTCGCCTGTCGTCCCAACTACTCCAGAGGCAGGAGGCAGAGAGGCAGGATTGCTTGAGCCCAGAAATTCAAGGTTGCAGTGAGCTATGATGATGTCACTGTACTCTAGCCAGGGCGACACAGCAAGACCCTGTCTCAAAAAAACAAAAAAATTTAAAAAGCTAACAGGATTTCACTATTCAGTTGACAAGGATCAAAGAGCTAGGGATAGGCTAAGGAGAAGTTCACGCTGCTGGTGGAAACATCATTAAGTATCAAGACATTTACAGTCAACTACCCAGGTATCTCTTGTAGACATTTCCTTGAAGGAGAGAGGGAATAAGATGTACAAGGATGTTCAGTGTGGCACAGTTTACAGCAGGGGTTTTTGTCAGGGCATGGGAATGCTCTGAGTGACTCCTCCTCTCTGGTTCCACCATCCACTCCATGGGGCTTCTGTCCTCATAGTCACAATATGGCTGCTACGCTGTCAGCCATCACAGCACACTCCAGACCAAGGAGGGCTACAGGCCATGGGGAAGGCTGGCCAAGACTTTCCTTTAAATGGCTTGCCTAGAGGACACACTACCAAGTTCCACCTGCATCTCACTGGCCCAAACTGAGTCAGAGTTGACTCCCACCCCCAAACACACAGACAACACAGTGCCTCTGTGGGGGTCCCCTTTAGCAGTGAGGAGCCTATTCCTGTCCGCTCTCAGCCAGAAGCCCTGCAGAAATCACAGGTCACCACCCAGGGTGGTTTATAGGAGAGATTTATTTGAAGAAATATTACAACATATAAAAACTACATAAAGTCTTAATTTCCACTCATACGGTGGTAACATTTGATATAATGCATAATAAAAAACTTTTAAGGAATCTTCATTTTCTGAGGGTTCCCATGTATACATGTTAAATTTGGAAAAAAAAAAAAAACCAAAAAAACCCAAAACTTTTAAAATCCTGAACGTACAAGGTACGGCACAATTTGATCACTAAGTTATCAGTCAATAAGCAAACCTCACAGGACAGCTTCGTGCCAGCCAAGGCCACAGACACCGTGCACAACACATCTGAACCGACAGATTTCAACATGTTAAAAATACGACATCAGTGCATGGATTCCTGGTGCTGGAGAAAAGGGTGACGGGAGGGACAAAGCTAGTCCTTGGCAGCTTTCTCCTCCTTTACTTTAGCTGAAGAGAAACAAAAGGAAAAGTCGTTCCGGGGAACATACACTGGGTCATGCTAAGCAATGACAGGTGAGCACAACAGACACGTTCAATCCGAAACAGTAACGCCCGGGTGCCCATGGTAACGACTGATCTAATGAGCAGCCGCAGCTCTAAGTGGATGACATTCGTGGAGACCGAGCATCTCTCGAGTGTCCCCCAGAGGCTTCTACACCCAGGTGCGTGGGAGAGCATCCGAGGCAGGGGCCTGCCAAGCCAGTCACTCGGCAGGAGCAAGGAAAACGGCCCGCCGACTGCACACCCACTGCGTGCCAGGTGCCTGTTCTAAGCACTGGACATGTGCAATTTGCTCAATCCTCGAGGAAGCCTCTTGAGAAAAACGGGGCCATGGGGTGGCAGGGTGGGGGACCCGCCCAAGCCCCAGAGCCTAGCGCGTACTGGCTGTCCCGCACCCACCACCCGCCCCAGAGGGAGGCCAGCCCCGCCGTACCTGAGGCACTCTCGCGCGCTTTGGCCAACATACAGAGCCTGATCTCCAAGCCGATGGCTCTGGCCAGGGGAGGCGGCACGGCGTTGCCCACCTGCGGGAGGGGAGGAGGGTGATGCCTGGTTGGCCACGGCCGACCGGATGCTCAGGGACAAGGGCGCTGGGGCCTCTGTTTGGGACACGGAGGATGAGGATGACGAGGGTACTGGGTCCCTGGGGAGGGGTCCTGGTCTCCTGCTCACACGGGTCCCCAGAGTGCATCCACCACGGGGGCCCTCAGAGCCTCCCACCCCCACGTGTGAGTCATTAACACAGGAGGGGGCCTTTCGAGAGTTCCAGAAAGACTCTCAAACAGAAAGACAGGGAAGCCGCGAAGACATGCGTCACCCCCAGATAAGAGCGGCTGCTTCTGGAGGACAAGACCAAGAGGAAGACGCTGAAATGTGCGTTTTCACTGGAACCCCCAGGCCCTGAGGGGACGAGCCCGTGTGCATGCTGCCCATGCAAACGCACTTCGTCAGGATTAGGGACACCCTGAGCAGCAGTCACGGGTGACGGTGCCGGTTTGTTTAACTCTTAGCAAATGAGTGTCCCCATCCGCCTGCTCCTGCGGTGCGTGGGCACTGACCACGCTCCCCGGTGAGAAGCCCAGGGCCCCCAGCCAGCCTGGGGCCATGGTGAACCCACGCCAGTCCCCCGGCCCCCACTGACCTGCCGGTGCTTGTCCAGGATGTTGCCGAACAGCCGGTAGGTGTCGGGGAAGCCCTGAGAGCGGGCACACTCCCGCACGCTCACCACACGGTGCTGCTCGGGGTGCAGCACGCGGCCCTGGGGGGAGAGGCGCGGTGGGCGAGGGGAGGGGGACGGGCCTGCTCACCCCACAGGGACAGGGAGAGAGAGGCCACTACAGTGCCACCCCACCCCGCGCCACCTGCTCCCAGGCTTCCAGGTGCGGGAGCCTGACCCTGGGCCCCCAGACGCCCCTGTCCACCTACCTGCTTGCCCATGGGCTCAGGGTTGGTGACAGTCGTGCTGAAGAAGCCGTCCCACTCGAGCCTTCCGTAGAGGCCGGCCCAGTGGTTGTGCCTGTTCCCGGTGTGGGGCAGGCACCAGGGGATGAGGGTGTTGAACTGCCTCGCTGCGGGGTCGCAGGCTTTGCCGGCTGGAAGAGGGGACTCCCATGAGGCTGGCTCCCTGGAGTGGGACAGAGGCCGGGAGGGACCCCTGGACGGCACACACCAGCTCTCGGAGCTTCGAGAGGCAGGGACGAAGCAGGCACCTGCTGTGTGGGGACCCCAGCGGGGAGAGCGTCCCTGTCCCACTCCCCCTACTTCATGTTCTCGGCAGCTGTTTGCTCGGGTAAAGCCAGGCCGGGCTCCGGGCTAACAGGCACAAGCCCCGAGTCTCTGCTTCTGGGAAACCCCGGGAAACAGCCTCCTCCCCAAGCCCACCGGACGCTGCAGGGGAGCCACGGTCTGAGGGGTCCCACCTTCCACACAGGAGCAGACCCCGCGGAGGGCCCCGGAGCTGCTGCGGCCGTTCTTCCTGTCGTGGTGGGTGTACCGCAGCTTCCTGGCCATCGTGCCGTCCGAGAGCCGCACCTCGATGTTGGGCAGGTCGCGCCAGTCTGAGCCCGGGGCCAGGGGGATGTGCCGCATGCGGGCGGCCACCAACGCGCTCATGTCCTGAAAGAGCGTGGTGGGCCCCGCTGTCACCTCGCTCAGGGAGCATCGGAGTGCCCAAGCCGAGCTGGGCACTGGGAACACTGTGCCAACCAGGAACCCCCATGGGGCTCATGCCCATCAGGACGACACAAACTCAGGGTGGTGCACACGGCACAAGAACCCCAGAGCAGGGACACGGAGCAGTGCAGGGCGGGCATGTGAGAAGGGCCGACTGGGGGCCAGTGTGTCATCAAAGCCGGGCCTGCGGGGTGAGGAGGGGTGGCTCTGGAGACAGCCGGGGAGGGCACCAAGGGCCAGTCTTGGCGTATGTGGGAGAACACGCAGGAATAGTGGCGGCCGGAGAGGAGGCCGGCAGGGTGGGCAGTGGCCAGACACCATCTGGGCCGAGTCCAGGACAGCAGAAGCTCTGACTGATGTCTCAGGTGACTGTGCCACCACGGAGGGGCTAGATGTGAGGGAGTGAGGCTGGGAGCCAGGTGACGACAGCAGTCACATTTAAGCCCACGACAGGAGCAGAGGAGAGAAGCCCAGGCTTGCGCACGCAGAGGGCTCCCCAGGAGGGCGGACGTTACCTTGCAGATGTGGTCCCTGAGGATGGGCTGGTACTGCGAGCCCCGCAGCTGCCTCTGGAACCAGGACTGGGGCTCCCCATTGTACAGGATCTCCAGCGCCGAAGCCCCGTTCCGGATCTCGGGCAAGTCGGACATGGTATCGCGCACTGTGATGGTTCGGTACGGCCCCGAGCTCAACCTATGACAGAGCAGGTAGCAGTCGACACCTCCAGGGACTCACGTCACAGGTGCTACCCCCTACTGCCAGCAATGCCTCTCCAGCGGTCACGGCGCTGCCCAGGATCCCACGGGCAGCACTGTGTGCTTGGACGCCAACAGCAAGCTTACTGGGGGCAGGTGACGCAGGCTCAGAACTTAAGACTGGAGGCGGCAGAGCGCTCGTGTGGCCGGCCAGACGCCACACCGTCCACTCCTCAGCTCAGGCCTCTCAACAAAGACCCAAGCCCAGACCACCGGGTGACGCTCACAGTCACCGAGACCCACTGACACCCGCCATGCGGCGCTCAGGGGGCAGCAGGGCCTGACCTGGTGATGTTGCTGACAAACTTCTTGTCGTCCACCACGACGCTCAACTGGCAGGCCCGGGGTGCGAATACATGCAGTGGCTCTGGGAACAGGGGGAGCTTCTCCCCGGGGGCCGCGGCCAGGATGATGGCTCGCCTCCGGGTCTGGGCCACACCGTACTGGCCGGCCTGTGCAATGGGGGCCAGACACACATACACATGGTGAGCGGGGCACCTGCGCCCGGCCAGCGCCAGGCCAGCAGCACTTGAGTCACCACGGTGGGACCCCCGGCTACCGCAGCAGGTTTGGTCCTAACAAGAGGTGGGCCCAGATGGAAGGACAGAGGCAGCTGAGCCCACGTGGTGGCTATGGGAGAAGATGGCAGTGAGCCCCGCTGGCGAGTCCCCCCAGCTTTTTAAGAGGGTACAGCAGGGACCCCAAGGCCTTAGCATTCAGGGAGGAGAGCGGCCGGGAGAGACCAGAGCCCTGCCGCCTGCCTGGCAGCCGTAGTCAGAGGACAGAGAACCAGCCTGCGACGAGGCTCGCCTGGTGAGCCTGTCAGTCACTCGCTGCTGGCAGCCCGCCCCACCCTCCCATCTGGACAGCCACTCCCTTTTAAGTCAGGCCTTGATTGCCGGGCAGACACAGAGGGTCTTTTCAGATAAGGCCTCGTCCCTGCTGACCGCCCCGTCCCTGCGGACACACCACTGGCAGCCACTGGAGGGCAACCTGTGCCCCTCTAGGGCTTTATGGACAGTCACCCAGAGAAAAAAAACACCTTTTTTTTTTTTTTTAAACTATGGGCTCCTGAGCTCTGTGGCTGGCCGCCCACCCTCCCCGACAGAGGGAAAGGAGCTGGGACAAATGGCAAGAACCCCCACAGCTGGCCCAGTGCTGGCACTGCGAGAACACAGCTCTGGAGAAGACACTGGAGGGGTCCATCTTCCCTGCCAGCAGCGCAGGTCACCACGCAGCCCCTGCTGCTTGGACAGCAGGCCTGCGCCTTTGAACCCTATTCTTGGTTAGGGACACCTGCCCCAGTCCCGAGCACCCACCTGCAGCACACCGAAGGTGCACTGGTAGCCCATGCGGACCAGGCAGCGCAGCGTGAGCTTCAGGACCATGGAGCGCTTGAAGGAGACGAAGTTCCTGACATTCTCCAGGAGGAAGTAGCGGGGCCGGTAGTAGTCGCAGTAGCTGTGGGGTGGAGACTGTGGAGTCACCCCACACACGGAGGGAACAAGACCCAATTCAAGAGAAGCCAGTCCCCAGTGCTTTTTTTTTTGAGACAGAAACTTGCTGTCACCCAGGCCAGAGTGCAGTGGCATCATCGTAGCTCACTGCAGCCGCCAACGCCTGGGCCCAAGTGATCCTCCTGCCTCAGCCTCCTGAGTAGCTGGGACTACAGGCGCACACCACCATGCCCATAGCCAGCTAATTTTTTCTATTTTTAGTAGAGATGGGGTCTCGCTCTTGCTCAGGCTGGTCTTGAACTCCTGAGCTCAAATGATCCTCCCACCTTGGCCTCCCAGAGTGCTAGGATGACAGGCATGAGCTACCACTCCCGGTCCCAAGTGCCCCTTGATTCAGTGAGAGCTGAGCTGTGCATTTCTGGAGGGCAGAGGCCTCACGCAGGGCACCCGGCAAGGCCAAGGTGAAACCAATCGCTGCCGATATGTGGCCCAGCCAGCATCTCAGGCACCCTGGGCCCTGGGGATGTCTGTCTAGTGACCCTTGGCCAGCAGGTGACACCAAGGGGCTGCTACGCCATTTACCTGAGGAAGGAGACCACCAGGGAGTTTTTGAACTTGGAGTAGGTTCTCGAGTTGAAACGGTTCATGCCGCTGAAGCCCTGGCAGGGCGGCCCACCACACAGCATCTCCACGTCGCCCTTCTGGGGCAGCCTCTGGCCCCGGGAGTTGGTGGTCTCGCCGGCCATGACCAGCTTGAGCAGGATGTTGCAGTCTTCCGTGAACACCGTGGAGCCAGGATTGTTCAGCCGGAACGCCTGGGCCGCGGGGTCCCACATTTCAATGGCCCACAGCGTCTCAGAGATGCCTGGCGGGCGAGAGGACAAAGGCGTGCTTTCAGCCCGCTCTCAACCCTCCCGAATGAGGCTGAGTCAGGATCCTGACCCGGGCCAGGGAGGTCTTTCAGGCGGAGCCTGCCCGATCCGGTTTTGCTAGCTGTTCAGAGGCAGGAAGCCTCCCGGCGCTCACCCGCCTGGTGGAATCCCTCCGACAGCCCCCCACAGCCAGAAAACACGTCCAGGGTGCGCAGTTTGGGCAGCTTGATTTCCATCTCCGGTTCGCTCGGCTCGGACGTTGGCGATCTGGGCTTGCCTTTCCCTGGAGGAGATGGGCCACAGATGGAACCCAACCTGCTCTCTCCAAACGCCCTGTTACCACGCGAACGGCCTTGTTGTGGGTCGGCGCAGCAAAGCACGGGGAAAGGCGGGAACTCCCAGAGTCGGTCGTGTTAAAGGGTCCTCTGAGTTACAGAAGGCAGACCCGAAAAGCAGCCTGTGGACGACATACCTTTTCCTTTCCCTTTCCCTTTGTTTCCAGGGCTACGGGCATGGTTTGGAGGGTCTTCAAAGCTTTTGCTCTTTGCATTATAGGCCTGAGAAGGAAAGAACGTGATCATCCTTTGGAGAAAGGCACTGGGGTACCCTAAGGCCTACTTAAGAAGTTAATTTAATTAAGAATCACTTCATTTCTCCCTGAATAGGGCCACAACCTATAAGCATAGTTTTATTGTACTGGAAACTTAAAAAAAAAAAAGGAAACCCCATGGTATTCAAATACTTTATCCGGCCAATACTGAAATTCCTGCTATCATAGGCCCTTGGACTATTCATTCTAAAACAGGAAAAAGCGTGGTACGGAAACTACTGTCTGATGAGGCCATTCACACTGCAGCCCAGGGAACACCGACAGGTATCATGTTAAGATTAGCCAACACAGCAAAGACACGCTCGAACAGTTCAAAATTGATCAGCTTGATCAACAAATTCCTGAATCTTGGACATAACCAAGGACACCTGCATGGTTCTGTGGACCTGCCCAGAGGGACCCAGGGACGCAGATGCATCTCCCAAAGGTGAGGGCACCTTCCCAACTCACACCAAGACAGGTCAGGCTAGCAGAGGCTGCCCGACAGTCCTTAAAGTTTCGCTGCACTATGACACTAAATGGTATGTTCTACATCACAGTTTTTTGTTTTTCTTTTTGTTTTTTGTTTTTTTTTTTTTGAGATAGAGTCTCACTGTGTTGCCCCAGCTAGAGTGCCGTGGCTTCAGCCTAGCTCACAGCAACCTCAAATTCCTGGGCTCAAGCGATCCTCCTGCCTCAGCCTCCCAAGTTGCTGGGACTACAGGTATGCGCCACCATGCCTGGCTAATTTGTTCTATATATTTTGAGTTGTCCAGCTAATTTCTTTTTTTAGTAAAGAAAAGGGTCTTGCTCTTGCTCAGGCTGGTCTCAAACTCCTGAGCTCAAACGATCCACCCACCTCGGCCTCCTAGAGTGCTAGGATTACAAGCGTGAGCCACCACGCCCAGCCTTACATCACAGTTCTTGAAGACCAGGAGAATTAAACTCTAAAACAAACTGAATGTCAGGGATTTGTTCTACGGAGAACTCTACAATGACTAAAGCTACACTCCTTATGGAACCCAGTGCTGAACTGCTTTCTGGCAAGATTGGCCCTGAATCCTCCCCTTCTAGTGAGCCAGGGGCACCACCTCCAGAAAGTAGAAGCGGTCCGGGCCGCCCGTCGAGTAGTCCTGGACACACTCGGGCAGGTCTTCCCCGTACTCCACGGCGCAGCGGCCCTGCACAGCTTTGAAGTCCACCACGGCCTCCTCGTCGCTCCAGTAGAGCAGGTTGATGTCTGCGTGGTAGCTGGCCGGGGTGGACTTGTGAGTGTTCTCGGGCCTGCGAGCGGAAGACACCTTGTTAGGAACTCTCTTGCTGTGAGCATACACTGAACTAAATGGTGTCATATTCCCGGGGATGCTCAGGGACCCCTGGGTAAAGAAACCACCCACCCCTGTTAAGTCACTTAACCAGTCACTTGACTGGTCGCTCCCGCCCCACCTGACTCCTGTAGAAGCCTCTTGAGAGCTTCATTCCCTCACCTGTCCTGGCTGTATCTCCTCCTGCTTTCCTGTTATTACAGCTATTACAAAGACTTCAGAAAATATCTGATCTGCGTTTGTGAAGAGGTGAGACGAGCGTACACCTATCTGCACAGGTTAGTTTCGGGTCAGCGTCTAATCACTACCCGTTGCTAGGGTCCCCAAAAAAGAAGAGTTAAGCCAAGAGCTTGGGAAAAGCACACAGAGAGAAAAACCCCAGAAATAGGAAGGGGGGCCTGGGAAGAACGGAGGGCCCAATAGGCCCGGACAGTCCTAAATGGACCTTTGCAGGTTCTCTGTGGGTTGCCCGAGACACAGCCCCGGACACTCCCCGTTTCCATCACCCTCGGACTTCTGCTGAAGGATTTCTCCTGGAGAAAGGGCTCTGCAGCCTTAAAGGAAGGACTGAAAGGCTTAGGGCTGTGAAATATCATCACAGTTATCGTCAGTACCCACCAGATAACCAGAAACACCTGGAAAAGCAGCTACCTCTGCCTAACTCCTAAAATACAACTGTGGGTGCTGTGCCACAGCCCCATCTCAAGCAGAGCCTTCTGGAAGAGTCTGCAGCCTCGCGGCAGAGCAGAGGCCTTTGCCGACCTGTAGAACTTGTTGAGTCTGATCTTGATGTCGGCCTCGTTGGGCTTGCCATTGCTCTTCTTGGGGCAGAAGATCTCCTTTATCCGGCCGATCCGGTAGGGCTCAGGGGCGTCCAGGTTGCTCCCTTTGATGTAGTCCGAGTACTTCCGGTAGTGCTCTGGGTACAGGTCTTCGTCCACGGGCTCCTTCCGGGGGCGTTTCACAGGGCTGGACAGCTTGATGCTACGAGAGCAACCATTTGGCAAAAGTGAACATTAAACCTCAAAGTAGTTAACTCAGCACGACCGACCAACGACAATAACCATTTACGGTCAAACAGCTTATGTATGAACTACTACAGCGAGAGCCCTTAGAAAAGCCCTAGATCAAGGTTAAGTCTCAGCTGTCTTGCCCTCCTTGTCAGCCCCAGAGTCTGACGGGCTGCAAAGGTGCTCCGAGCGTCTGTGCTTACGCCCACCGCCCCTTCCTGCCGAGGACAACCAGGGCCCGGGGTGGGGGGCGACGCGCTTGACCGTGCCGAGGCCGGAGGGACTTCGCTGCCGTGCGCCCCCCAGTTCACAGTAACAGAACTGCAGATGCACAGTGGGTACCACTGGGGCTCTAGGAAAAGGAGATCAAACTGAGTTTGGAAAATGTTGGCTGTAATTCCAATCACGCACTTGTTCTTAAAATGAACACACAAGGGGTTGGGTACGGAAATGGTCTGTGGCCTTGATTTTTTTCCCCCGGAAGAGCCTCTCTCCGATGACACATGAGGAAGTCATCCGTTGTGAGTTACTTCTCGGTCAACGAGAATTTCATTTGTTAAACTTTTCCTTTAAGCCAAGCACTGTGCAAAAGCCTTTTAACTCACTCGATCCTTAGAGCCCTAGCGGGTGACATACTACTCTGTCCTTCTCACAGACGGGGACTGAGAGGAGGTCCCTGGCCCAAAGCCTCATGGCTGGTCAGAGGCAGAGCTGGGGAGGCCTCCGACTGCCCCTGGAGCTGCCTGCCAGCAGGTTCTCTGACTTCTCGCAGACGCACAGCCTCCCTCTGCAGTGGAATTGCCATCGCTCTACCCTGGATGTCCAGACGCTGTCTGCCTGCCACAGACGCTGCTGTGACGGCTGGGGCGACAGCTGGTACCAAGGGGGTGGGCAGGGGGACGTTTGTGTGGAGGAGGAGAGAGCAGAGCACCCTGGCCCCGGCCCTCCCTGGGCAAAAGGGCCACTCACTTGAACGTGAAGGCCTCGGGAAGCAGGTACACGCCGTCGCCCACCCGATATTGAACGCCGTTCTTGGTGGCCGAGTAGTAGAGGACCTGGCCGTCCAGGTCTTCGAGCTGCTCCAAGACCCTGGGGATTTCTTTTTGTCTCATTTCAGCCAGACGGGCACAGCTCATACAGAACCTGAAGGGACAGGGACGAAGGACAGAAACGTGAGGTCCTGGCCGGGCGTGGTGGCTCAACCTGTCATCCTAGCACTCTGGGAGGCTGAGGCCAGAGGATGGCTTGGGGTCAGGAGTTCGAGACCAACCTGAGCAAGAGCGAGACCCCGTTCCACTTAAAATAGAAAAAATTAGCCAGTCAACTAAAAACAGAAACAAAAAATTAGCTGGGTGTGCTGGCTCACGCATGTAGTCTCAGCTACTCGGGAGGCTGAGGCAGGAGGATCGTTTGAGGAGTTTGAGGTTGCTGTGAGCTAGGCTGACGCCATGGCACTCATTCTAGCCCGGGCAACAAAGCAAGACTGTCTCAAAAAAAAAAAAAAAAAGCCCGGGCGCAGTGGCTCACGCGTGTAATCCTAGCACTCTGGGAGGCCGAGGCGGGTGGATAGCTCAAGGTCAGGAGTTCGGGAAAAAAAAAAAAAAATGAAACATGAGGCTCTGAGGCCACTGGCTTAATCTACAGACCCTGGGGACCAGAACAGGGAGATATCTGCACACTCTCAAAGGAACTGGCTCTGTTGTACTTAACACTCACACTCAGAAGACACTTATTTGAGATTAAAGACCACAGAGAGAACACAACCAGAAAATTACAAGCCAAGTCCATTTTTGAGTCATCAGGACAAAATCCGGAAGACATTAGTCAACAGAATCTAGACTCTAGTTAAGAACACACTCAGGGCCAGGTGCGGTGGCTCACACCTGTAATCCTAGCACTCTGGGAGGCCGACGCGGGTGGATCGCTCGAGGTCAAGAGTTTGAGACCAGCCTGAGCAAGAGCAAGACCCCGTCTCTACTAAAAAATAGATAGAAATTAATTGGCCAACTAAAAACATATATAGAAAAAATTAGCTGGGCATGGTGGCACATGCCTGTAGTCCCAGCTACTCAGGAGGCTGAGGCAGGAGGATTGCTTGCGCCCAGGAGTTTGAGGTTGTTGTGAGCTAGGCTGATGGCATGGCACTCTAGCCCAGGCAACAGAGCGAGACTCTGTCTCAAAAAAATAAATAAGATAAAATAAAACAAAAAAGAAATTAAAGATAACCCCTGGTCTATATATTTAAAGCAACTCCCACAGTCAGGCTAGTCTTTGGTGAGCAGGGAACCGGGGGTGGGGCGAACACGCCTACCAGACTGAAACACCCAGAAAGCTAAAGTGATCTGTGTAGAAAGTGCACCAACAGGAGAAAGACAACCCTGAGCCCAGCCCCAGTGCTCACTTGTACTTGTTGTCCTCCGTCGGCTGGGTTTTTGGAGGTGACTCAAATCTCGCGTAGTCTTGATCATACCACAGCTGGTAGAAATAGGTCTTTCCGTCGTCCCCTGCCAGCAGGGACTCGGGATCCATGCCCCCCTATGGAGACAGGAACAGCTGTCAGCCGTGGCCCTGCAAGCACCGAGAGGCAGGAGCCCCCGAGGGGTGCCAGGAACTCACCTCCAAGGCCCAGTTTTCCGAGGGAGCTTTATAAATGACCTTCACTTTGCTGTGAATATACGAAAGCTGCATGTCCTCACATTCGTCTACCAGGAACAGCTCCAGGGGGTCAGACGTGGCTCCAAGGACAGTATCTGTCCCGGCACAGAACCAGTGGGCATGGAACATCTGCCCGTTGCTGCTGTCCTCCCACAGCGCCGTGACCCTGGAGTCAGAAGACAGGCAGGGGGAGAAAGCTCTAACGCGACTGGCGGACACGTGACTGAGTCTACTTAGGCAGCTTCGTGTCTTTTTGGTTTTACCCTAGGGCAAGGAGCTGCGACTGCTATTCTGGCAAAACAGGAGTCTCCTGCTTGTCTGTGGCAGTCAGGCGAAGGGAAGGATACGGACCTTGCGAGATACAGCGGTTTGGAGGAATCATCTGGAATAACGGATACACAGTCCCCTACTTCCAGGGTTTCCGCATCAATGCAGACTTTCTTGTAGTAACTCTTCTTCCCGTCAGTCTGAAAAGGAGAGTTCAATTTCAGGTGAGGACCATTTTGAAGGTCCTTGCTAGGACTGGCCTGTGTGATCCTCTGTTACGTTACATAAGCACATGACACACAGCAATTCCATTAGAAAGAAGCCAGGAGCTCTAGGACCATGGCTGCTAAACACCACCCGCTCCCATGGCCAATGCTGCAGCAAAGGGCACCATCAATCCTCCAACCTCAGCCCTGTGCCTGCGGCGACCACCACTCAGGGTCTAGGGTTCGATTTTGACAGTGCCACCCACAATCCGACCCCTGACCCCTCTCCCGCCTGGCAGCCCCTTGCTCCGTCAGCTCTGGCCACAGAAGCCTCCTCCCTTTTCTCCAATGAGGTCAGCCCACTGCCACCACAGGGCAGGACTTCCCCAGGGCTTCTCGTGGCTGGCTCCTAATCTAACCTCCGTCCCAGCGCAGGTGCTACCTCCTCAAAGCCTCGTGGCCCTCAGGCCCCTTCCAGCCCTCCCCGGTGCCAGGGCACACACCCCACCCGACACACCTGTCTGTCCTCCTGTAGGGGCTCAGCTGAGTGCTGGGCCCACAGCAGCACCCACAGGAGGTCGGCCTCACATTTACAGAGTGAGCAGACTCTATCTCTGGCTTATGGACAAAAAGGAGGTGACAATAAGGGGACATTCGCTCTCAGCTAGTCCTGTTCTCACGGGGCAAATAAACAGGTTTTCTGTCACCAGGGCTCAGGCTACACAAGTGGTCTGGCTGGCAAGATGCCTGGAGCCAACTGCTCATCATGAGCACGGCAGTGACCAGACCAGGGCTTGTCCAAGGTTACCTTGACGGCTTCTCCAACCCAGGAGATCCGACTTTTGTTTTGTTTCTTTTTCTTCCCCTGGTGCATTTTTTTGGGTGACGGCATCTCTGGGATATTATCGTCAACTTCCTCATCATCATCTGCCTCCTTCATGGCCATATTGGGACACCTGCAAAGTCACTTATTTTAACAAAGCCATCTTTTCTAAGTAAAACCAACTGAGGCTGTTTTGGCCAGATTAATAGGGACAGGCTGGAGATAACGCTGAACAAAGGATTCCTGTCCCTCTGCACATGTCCACCCAGCTGTCCCACGCAAAGCTGGCCCCTCCACCCCAAGAAGGAGAGTCGGCCCAACCCACCTCCTCTCCTGGCACGCCTGCTTGCTCCGTCCACTGCCACCGAACTTGACCATGTCCTTACAGGCTTTACACTTTCCACACTCTGGCTGTTGACAAACCTACAAAATGGCATTAAAAAGGTCAATCAGGCTGGGCACAGTGGCTCGTGCCTGTACTCCCAGCATTCTGAGAGGCCAACATGGGATGATCACTTGAGGCCTAAGCTCAAGACCAGCCTGGGCAACATAGCGAGACCCTATCTCTAGAACAATTTTTTTAATTAGCTGGGTGTGGTGGTGCATGCCTATAGTCCCCGCTACGCAGGGGGATCACTTGAGCTCAGGAGCATGAGGTTGCAGTGAGCTATGATGACGTCACGGCACTCTAGCCTGGGCAACAGAGCAAGACTCTGTAAAAAGACTTTAGGAGTTATAAATATTGGCCACACATGCACTAAAAGAAAAATAAAACCAAAACACTAATGGTGAGGACATGCAAACTCCTGGTAAGAGCTGCCACCAAAGATAAAAGGGAGGCCCCAAGTCTGTATCGAGTGTGAACACAGGGTGGTTCTGAACGCAGCTGCTGTATTTTCACATTTAAGTGATCGTCCCAAAGAAAGTCAAATAGATACCAAAATATGCCTAATCTCTGGGTCACAGAATTAGGGGATTAATTTCTCCCAAGTGAATTGAATATATATTTTAAAGAATTCACAGAAAAAGAGGACTTCTAAGGCCTCAGATCTATGCTGCACAAGGCACCCACTTTCCCAGGGGTTTTGAGGCAGGGCAGCTCCTGCACCAGGCTGAGCCTTTGGGGGCGGGGGGTGGCCAACCCCTCCGCACTCACACTGCTGCCTTCAGTCCCAGGGAGGTGTGGACAGCACAAGCCCATGCAGGAAACCAGGTTCTCTGGTGAGGGACAGTGGCATTAACAGTAAGCGCCCGAGCACACCTCCCTTGACTTCTGTGGTTCTAACGTCTGTCCAGTGAGGCATGCAGGGGTTCCCTCAGACTACCAACTCTTTCTCCCAACTTCTGTCTTAGGGTCTCGTTTGAGCAGCGCTCTTCAGGGATGACCCAGGCAAAGTTACCTCGCAGACGCCACACCGCCGGCGTTTGAAGGCGTTCTCCTTGTCTTCTCGGTCATCCTTTTCGATCTGCTCTGCGAAGAAAGTGTCAAAGATCTGGTAGACCAGCTTGGTGGTGGTGGCTTTCGTGGGTCCTCTGTCTTTCTCCTTGGCAGAGTGCTTGATGGTCTGACGCCTCTCGGCTCGTCTGGGAGAAAGGTTTCCGGCAGTTTAGCCGACTGGGGAAGAGGACACAGGACACGCTCTGCCTGCCTCGCCTCAGTCTCTGGCCTCGTGCCTGCCTCGCCCTTACCTCTGCCCCAGCGTGACCCCAGCCAGCTTAATCAGGGCCCTCATGCAAGGGCTCAAGAAGATGGGCTGCTCATCACTGTCCCCAGCCTCGTCGTAACTCTCCACTTGCTCCACCACAAATTGCGCGTGTCGCAGGAGGGAATCCTCTGTGAAGCGGTTCAGGTTGAGTCCAGAAGGAGGTACAGTGGTCTTAAAAGAAAGGAAAGTCAGGCATTTCTCTTATGCTCAAGGAAAACGGTTCTTGTGGCGCTGAAGAGCTGTTTCCAGGGGTTCCGACTGTGCGTTTCGAGCCTGACCCCCGACAAGGAAGAGCCTCCAGCTCTTACCTCGATCTTGTTGATCAGGTCCTCGTAGGTCGAGTCGGGATTGCTCTGCAGGAACTCGACCACGATCTTGCTCATGTAGATCTTCTCCTGCATCAGCCCGAAGATCGGCGCGTACTCCGGGCTGGGGTCCATCAGAATATACTCAGCAAATGCTGCAGTGAACACGTGATGTTTTAAAAAGGGGTTTGAATCTGATGGCACCTACGGTGGCCACAGGGGAGGGAAGAATCTATCCAGTTTACTCAACAGACTGGAAGTCATTCCACACCCAAATGTCAAAAACACAAAGCACGACGAGTTCCAGCCGGCTCAGTTGGAAGGGGCCTGTCCAAGCCAGCCAGAGAGGGGAGACTCACTGAGTGGGCTTTTGCTAAGCTCGTCTCTGGCTTTGGAAATTCAGTCTGGGTTTGAGTTGCAAGCATAAGACCTGCTCTTGTAACTGGAGGATCGGCTCTAAAGCCAGTTGTAACTAGCACGTGAGGCCATCCCAACAGAACCTGCTATGGTTCCCACAGGGTCACCTGGCATTCTGCAAGCCCGCGAGACTTCCCACAAGAGCCCGGCCAACCCCCAGGAAGGGCAGAGTGAGGCCCCTTTCCAGCCTACAGCTGGCCGCACACTTACAGGTGCTGAAGCCGATGAGAGCCTTTTCACCTCCGTCAAAGCCAGTGATCCACCACTCGTTGATGGGACCGAGGTTTTTGCCATTAACACCACCTAGAGCGGAAAAAGAAGAAACGGTTTCCCAAAAGGAAACGGACTAAGAACTACGGCCCACGTCACACCCCAGGAGGGCAAAGTGGCACTCCGACTGCCCAGCTCAGCTGGCATCTCTTATCTGCATCCAAGTGGCTGTGACGGTTCTCATCTCATCTCAGAGCCATCACAGCGACTTTGCCCACTGCTGTCCACGGCACAGAGTGTCACGCCCTGACTTTAAGCTGAATATTGCTCTGTGAGTGAGTCTGTTTGAGAGCATCTGTCCCAAACATGCTCCTGGAACATTCCACTTACCTTCAAGAGATGGGTCATCGTCATAGATTGGTTTTGCTGAACCGGAAAAGGAGAGCTCGACATTCTTCTCAATGAGGCCGGTGTCGATGGGGCACAGGTGGCCGTGCTTGCAGTACACACTGGACAGAGAACAGAGTGAACTCAGCAGCGGAGCCATGAGGCGGGTCTCAGACCAGAGTTGAGATCAGGCGTGAGGCCACGGAACTACGTGCCTAGACTCGGCCATCTTTCTGATAAGCACAGCGTTCCATCACCCGGAGCTTCTGCCTGGCTCTCCCACCCGTACGTGCATTTGCAAAGGCAGCGCTGAGAGATCAGATGCTGGGGAAGCGCCGGCTTCCAGAGCACGTTCTACCATGTTGTGCAGCCGCCACCTCTGTTCAGCTCCCGCACGTTCTCGTTGCCAAAATATAAAATCTTATCCCCATTAAGCAGCAACACCCCACTCCCTCCAGGCCCAGCCCCGGAGACCACCAACTGCTTTCTGTTCTTGCGGATTTACCCGTCCAAGGTATTTCATATAGGGTTAATTTTCTGTTATGAGCTATACCTCAGAAAAACAACACAAAGCAGGTTATACAGCAGTATGAAGAGAGGGTATGTCGAGTTTGAAGGAGGGGCTTTGGCCTCATGTTGGGGGCTAACTCTTAAGCAGAAGGAAGGCATCCTTAGTCCCACTGCCCAGATGGCCCTTGACGTTGGGGAGAAGGCTTTTAGTTAAATCAGAGAATATGACAACAAACTTAACAGAATGCACTGGGGGTTCTGCTTATGAACCTGGCATGCCAGCCCAAGTCACCCTCCCCTGAGAGGTGCCGTGCCAGCCTCAGGGCCCCACGTGGAGTCTGCACAGGTCCCTGGAGAGTAGCCCCTCAACCACACTCAAACGGCCTAGCACCTCCTTGGAAGCCAGAAATGCTCACCTTTGAGCCTCACAAAACTTTTAGAAAATGAAAAGCTGAATACCTTAAGCCAAGCTCCCCTATGACATGCCAGGTGTGGCAGACAGACAGAGGGCAGCTCTACTCTCAGGACCTAAGGTCCGATGGGAAAGACAGGCACACACAGACAACATGTATCAGGGGAGGGCCCAGGGAAGAGACAGCCCCAGTCTGCAGCCCCATAAGCTGTGCGGAGGCTCTCTCCATAGAGGGGACAGCGGGAAAAGCTCTGAGTCCCAGGCAGGGGCAGGACCCACTGGTTTATAGGCCAGACCCCGCCCCTGGCTTGTTCCCACTGCTCCCGGAGCCAGGCTACTCCCGCGGGGAAGGGGAAGCCTCTGGGGGTAATGGCATTGCTGGGGACAGGGAGCCAGACGGAGCTGGGGACGCCAAAGGGCTTCTGCCCACTCGAGGGCTGAGCGGAGCCTCAGCAAAGGCACAGGCCGAACACCACGGGCCTCCCCTCAGAGCGGGCGCCAGAGTCATTTCGACGGCCTGCAACGCCCTGCCTGTCCCACCTGCCCCTGACTGCACCCCCCCGCCCTACCACACCACCCTCGGCACCCGCCCCAAGCCCCGTACTTGCTATCCCTCCACCTGGGGTGCTTGGCCCCTAGCTACCCCCTCGGCCTATTCACTTATGCCACCAAGGTCTCTGCTCAAGGCACTGTCCCTGCCTTCTACACAGAGCTCCCTCCTCCTGCCCATTCTCTGAGTGTCACCAGGCTTTTAGACTCTGCTGTAGCTTGTGACCACCTAACAGGCGTCGCTTGTTTATTTTCCGTCTCCACAAAGGCCAGGACACCCGAGCTGCTACAGCCACAATACCTGGATCGGCAGCTAGCCCGGAGCTGGCCCTCCTTTGAACACGTCTGACCTTCACAATGCGCATAGACTGGAGATGCAACACGTAGCGTTTTACCAAACAAAATAAAACACGGCCCCCCAAAACCACACCAGCACCAAGTGAGAACAGCTGAGGAAATGCTGCAGATCAGGTGCGAACTTCACCAGACTGCTAAGAACGTAGGTGTCTTCAGGGAAGTGCCGTCACCACGACGCAAACATACACGCGAAGCGCGTCACTTACCTGAAGCAGGTCAGTTTGTGCTGCGGAAGAGCCTCGTAACTCTCAAAGCCAGACTCGTTGGCGTCGAAGATGGACAGCTTCTCGTTTGTCAACATCTGCGGCTCATCCACCTGAGGGACACTGGACCGTTAAGCAGGGCACGGAGGGCGGGACAGAAGAGGCCGGGAGGAGGTGGCACGTACCGCGTCCGGGGGGTGCTGCTCGTACTTGAGGTCCGGGTCGTCCAGGTACTGTCCACACTGGACGCACTTCGGAGGGTGGGTCTGGGGGAGGGGACACGCACAGCGCTCAGGGAGGCAGCTCCGAGCGGCTGCCCTGTCCACGCCACCCCGTTTTATTCCCAGACGCACGTTTACCTTGGAGCTCACGACTGTTTTGGTTCGAGCCATTTTTTTCTCAGTTCTGGGGACAAAGCACAAAAGCATATGATCATTGGTTTGGCCATTCTAGAATGTATCAAATCGCCCCTGTCAGATTTATGCCTGATGCACCTGACCCAGGTAAGTGCCCACCGCTGCAATTAAGGGCCAGGCACTAGGTCCCAAGTGGCTCTTTGGCACGGGGCAATCCTGCCTAACACAACAGAATTGGATCGCCTCGGTCCTGGGTTCATAGGCCTGATCCCACACAAAGCTAAGGCTGCTCTAGCGATTCACCAAAAGCCCCTTCATCTCTCCGTTCTAAGAACAATCATTTAAATATTACAATCCCTTTGTATAAAGACAAAACTAGGCAGTCTCTCTGAACCTATTCTGGTCCCAGCACTGCCCAGTTAAAAATAAAGACAAAAGTAAATTCTTACAGTTCTCTGGGTGTCGTTTTACGTCTCTTCTCCTCCTACGTGGAGAAAACAAAATGGGAATAAAGGATAAGAAAGTATTTTGCATGAGGCGAGTGCTTCAGAGCTAAGGACGTTCCACACGCTGGTTATCCCAAGGCGTGGCCAGAGGTCGGGGGTGGGGGGAGCAGTCAGAGCAGCAGCAGATGCGACATGACTCACCCTGTGTCTAAAACCTTGTATTCAAAAGTCTTATAACTAAAACTTTCTTAAAAATTTGTAAGAGAGACCAATTTTTTTTTTTTTTTTTTTTTTTAGACAGATTATCACTCTGTTGCCCAGGCTAGATTGATTGCCGTGGCGTCAGCCTAGCTCACAGCAACCTCAGAATCCAGGGCTCAATTGATCCTTCTGCCACAGCCTCCCAAGTAGCT